>JAJJMC010014820.1:0-13163 GCA_023531435.1 Papaver californicum
TTTTTTTTTTTCAAAAAATTTCAACGGTTGATCCAGGTTTTGAAAAAAGTAGAAGAGCAATTATTACTCTTTATTTTGTCATAACTTCTTTTCGCACGTTATCCGAGTTTTCCGCTAGCAGTAACTTCTATTATCACGTTTGTGTCAGTTACCTTTTTTCGAGGAAATCAAATCTTTGCCTTGATTAACGCCTTTTCAAATTTTGACGGTTTTTTATTCCTCTTCTTAAATAAGATTCAGTCTTTTATTAACTTGATGATTCCTTCATTCATTGATCTTCCTATCTTTAAAGTTTCTTTTTCAGATAATAGATACTTTTAACCATGTCTTCAAGAAATCAAAATGCTGCCGAAGTTGATGATGGCCAACAAGAAATAAGAAGACCTTCAAGAAATACTGCATCTAGATATGTTGTATCCCGGCATGTTTGTGATTCAGTTTCCGATCCTTCTACAACTGCTAATCCTGCCCCCAGGAGTAAACGAGCACATGCCAGTTGTAGTTATAGATTGATGAATATTGAAGATTTCAAGAGAAGACACAATCTTAAAGGATTTAAAGTTTCAATTTATGATGATCATAGTGATGTAATGACTCAGGGAGCAGTTGAAAAATTCAAATACTCCTACAACAATTTATTGATTTCTGCTGGTGCTTTAGAGGCTGGACTTCGCCTCCCCCTATGAGAAGGATCATCCTTTTGAATTTGAGGTTCTTGCATCCTGCTGTGATGCTCCTCATGGTCTTGCTCGATCCATTATCCAATATAATGGAAATTGGTGGCGCATCCTTGACGAGTGTAGCCTCCGGAGTGAAGGGCGAACTAATCTCATCAGCTATTCTCCAGATATTTTAGAACAACTACATTACACAGTCAAGAATTTTCATACTACCTATGGAGATGGTGTTAGTACCAGAAATTTTGTGAAGTGGAGCGTTAGTCCTGTTCGTAAATGTAGTTCGGGATTACCCTTGTTATATGAAGTTGACGATCCAAAACTCAAGTATATTCCAGGTACCAAAATTGAATTTCCCCCAAGAGAAAGAATTCGACAGGATCATGACTACAAGTGGTATCGAACTCCAATTGTGATTGAAGGTCCTTGGGTTTTTGGTAATATTTCCAAAGATGAAATTCAAAGTGTTCGTAGACGCTTCCCGAACTATTGTCCCTGGAAGTTAAATTTTTATGATTACAAGTTTCACTATGAGGTTCGTACTTTCCCTTCTTTTACTATTGTCCCGAATTATAATTGAATTTTCTCTTACGGAACTTAAACTTTGTGCTACAGGTTGATCCCGCTACCGAGCCCCAAAGTGAAGTACCTCCAACTCGCCCGATGCCTGGTGTACAAATTATTGAAGGCAGGCAAAGGGTTGAAAGAGATGAAGTTGTTGAAGGCAAAGGGAAGCGTAAAATGGTTTTCCTAGAGAAAAAAGAAGAAAAAACCAAAAAGACCGTTGTATATTTCTGAAAGAGAAGAAGGTGAAATTAGGGATTCTTTTATTGAAGGAAGTAGCAGTTCCGCTCTTATCACTTCCAATGTTGGTGGGGGACAATATGCTGAAGCTTCGGGCCAATTTACTCAGAGTCCGCATACTGAGGGTACATACCAAGTTGTTTCGGGACATCCCGATGATGTTGCTGCTGCTACTGTAAATGTAGAAGTCAGACCGCAAGAGCGTAGCCTGTTCCCGAAGCTGCTCCAATTAATGTTGCTCCCATCAGTTTCTATGACTCCTTTTCTCCTCTTCCTTTTAATTTTGAAGTTGAACCGATTGCTCCTGAAGAAGGTGTCATGACAGTTTTTTCTGGATCAAACGTGGAAGAAACAGATGATGTTGTTAAAGAAAAGAATGTTGAGGAAGAGGAAAATGATGCTGTTGAAGAAGAAAATTTTGAGAATATAGCTCCCAGCACTTCATTAACAGATGTCCCGACCTTTCATGTTGAAGAGGATGTTCCTGAAGCCAACCGTGAAACAAATGTACCTTTCGGGACATTATGAACGGTTCGTTCTCACGTCAACACTAATATGGCTGATGTTGATATGCCCGAAGCAGAACCTTCAAATGTGCAAAGGACCTCCTCTCAAATTGATATAAGTAAGAGGATCAATGAAGGGGTAAATCTTGTTGGTGAGGAGAACGAAGCCTACAAGTGGTTTTTATCCAAAGGGCTTCTGACTACTGTAAATTGTCCCGATACATGGAAGTCCGATAGTGCTTCCATGTCCAAGTTGTGGAGTTCATTAGGAACCGTTCCTTTGGAGGATGCAAGGGATGCTTGGTACGATAATGAACACTCTGAACAGTCATTCCCACTGAATCCTCCTCCTTATCTCAACGAAGCTATGGCTGTTGCAGATGGTCCACTATATGCTTATCCACAGCAGGCTCTTGCTCAGGTATTGTTATCTACTTATACAGTTGGTTCATTTTATCTCTTTTTCTCTTGCTCATAATTTTCATTTCACAGCTCAAATATGGCTTCGATTGCTTGTTTGTTGCATTCAAATTTTATAAAGCTCGGGCTATTATGATGGAGTCTTGTACAAACATGAAGTAGGGGAGGTGCAGAAGGGAAATGATAATTTGCAGCGGCAAAATGAAAGACTCTAGCAGCAAAATGTTGATCTTCAACAGCAACTTCAAGATCTTCAAAATCAGAATCAACTTCAGTAGCAATCTCGATGCTTAATGTCATTTGTTCTTCTTTGTCCATGTAGTTCATGTCCCGAACCTTATAACTCTGGATTTTGATATGCTTTAATTAGTAACTTTGAATTGAAACTTTTTTTTGTTGTGTTCTGAGTAATACCGTTCCTGCATGAAAAAATGATATATTCTTATGAAATCACTGGTTTAATCAAATTGTTTCATGAGTACATTAGATCGAAGTATGTATACCTCAAAACATGTAATTTGGGATCCAACACATACGAAACAAACCGGGCCAAGGGTAAGATACAGGGTTGGTCCCGAACATACCCTGAAAATGATAACCATAAATCATTGTACCATTAAGTATCCCTTCTTCATAAGAATCTCATAGTTGTAGAAATTCTATAAGGGCATTTACCTAAATTTTCATTTGCTTGAATTACGATTGTGCCGCCAATCGCAAGCGCTTTCCAGAATAAGGTGTTCCTGGAGTAATTAATATTTTCATGTCAGGCATCTCTTTATTAGAAAATCCTATTATCTGATATGTTATTAATCAAGGATTTTTAAGACAAGGTGCATTATTTATGCTTTACCTAACATGAGTGCAATATACCTTTGTAATTGAATTGTTGATCATGGATAATATAGCTTTAAATATTATGCATTCCATGGGTGTTGCAAGACTTCACTTTGCATGTTCCGAAGATAATAAGATCCTTGCCCAGCTGGTGCTTGTATTGTGTATGGACCATCCCAAGTTGGTGCGAACTTGCCTGCATTTTTGTCCCGATGGTATTCCGAAATTTGTCGTAAGACATATTGTCCTTGAACAAAATTTCGTAACTTTACTTTCTTATGGTAATCCCATGCCAATTTTCTTTGGTAATTTTCCATCTTCTGGAGTGCCACCTCTCTTTTTTCTTCCAAGTCATCTAGTTTTTGTAACATTAAATCTGAATTTAGATTTTTCTCCCATGCTTCTGTTCTAGTTGTGGGAAAAATAACTTCTGTTGGTATAATGATAGACACATTTTAGTGTCTAGATTGCGCCTTAGTTCCTATTAGGTTAGTACTCTTTAGTGTGCATTTTACGTGTTTTATGGCTTTTGTAGGTACATCGGATAAATAAGGAGTTGTGGAGAAAATTGCTTAAAGAAGTGGATAAGGGGCACCCTCGAGTCAACCCGGTCAAATCGGGTCAAATCGGGTCAAACAGGAGTCAACTCGGTCAACCCGAGTTGACCGAGTCAACTGCAGCACGGGATCGGACGGAACTGCTGCATACAACTGGACACTTTGATTCACGGTAAAACTTGGATATTTTCGGCTCAAATTGATACACAAGATAGATGGGACCAATACAAGACTAAACACGTGAAGAATTAGAGGTTTACGCCGGAAAAATAGCCCCAAATCTGAGTTTCGCCGGAAAAAGGGTATTATACTTTGATTCGGATTTGGATGAATTTGGGAGTGTTTTGGAGAGTTCTATTAGGTTTAGAACTCTCCCTAGGGTTTCTACAACCTATATAAACCAAGAGAAGCCAAGAAAAATGGAGGGGGGAGAAGCCTAGAGATCGATTTTCGGAGTCACCGGAGTTTGGCCGGAACTGGACAGCGATCCGGTAACCGCCGGTGCTGTTCTTCATCTACCACCGCCTGAGAAGACAACACAGCAACGTCCACAAGTGTTGCTGATTCAAACTGCTTCTGTTACCTATTCTTTTAAACCTTTGTTGCTTAGAAACACTTCTGTAACGGCTGAACCCTGTTCTTCAACACTTATAAATGTATCTGTTCAGCTGTTGCACTATTCTTTAACCTTGTAATCAACTTTTTGAGCGATGAAAAGGTCTTTTGAGCAAGTTTTCTCCACCATGAGCTAAGTCTATTTACTGGGATAATGGATAAGGTACTTTTCTCAATTTTATGTGATTTAATTATTTTCTAATAATTATTTATAATTCTTTTGTTATTAGAATTGCATAGTTTTAAATAGTGAAAACGGTTTTCTTTCAACAGATGTGCTTTTGCTTGATGGATTATGCTTTGTTAATTAATTTTGATAGTCCATGCTTGTGATTTACCTCTATTTGTTAGCATAACAAAACCAATTTTGGCAATTACTTGCGCTTCAATTAATTTAAAAAGAATTATCTGATTAATCACATAGGTTGTTAGAATTACCTGATTCCTGGTCCTTTTAAAATTATTCAAAAATCATCTTTAGGTTATTTAGTCTTTTTCATACTCCTGGAATTTTTTAGAGTTAATTTAAATCATTATTTTCTAAGATCATTACCTTTACAAGTTCGAGAAACGATCACCTTATTTACCACTATTAAAATTACATCATATAACTGCTTCCGTTCCGTAGGTAAGTAGGAACGGTGACTCTCCAGTGGATTCTTTTCTTGTGGTACGATATGCCCATAATGTGTTATGAAGTTGTTCACACCATTGTTTGTAATACCCGTCCAGTGTTTTCTTCAAATTTGTTGTAATTGTTTTATTTATGGGTTCGGCTTGTCCGTTACTCCGGGGATAAAATGGTGTGGATTTGTGTTTCTGAATATTAAAAGCTTCGAATAGCATATCAATATTTTTCGCTTGAAATTATTTTCCGTTATCAGAGACTATGGTTGCCGGAATCCCAAATCTGCAGATGATGTTTTCAAATAAAAATATGAATACATCCAAATCCCTGATTCGAGCTAATGCTTTAGCTTCTACCCACTTAGTAAAGTAATCATTGTCCACAATTAAATATTTTCTCTTTTTGGTTCCTTCAACCAACGGAACTACAATATCCACCCCCTATTTTTCAAATGGCCATGGACCGAGTATGGAGTTAAGCTCTGTAGCAGGTGCTTTAATCTTTTTAGCGAAACGCTGACATTCTTCACACCTTCGTGCCATTTTTTCTGAATCCTTAAGCATGGATATCCAGTAATAACCTTGCATTTTGGCTTTTAATGCGAGTGAGTGTCTTCCACTATGATTTCCTGCATCTCCAGAATGTATTTCTTTAAGTATTCGTAGTCCTTCCTTTTGTGACAGACATCGGAATAATGGTCCTAGGAATGACTTACGATACAAAATGCCATCCCGTAGCTGGTAATTATCAGATTTGAGTTGGATTTTCCTTGCTTCTTTAGAATTTGAGGGTAATGTTTGATCTTTTAGATATCGATGAATCGGGATCCTCCAATCTTGTTCATTTGACTGATCATCTACTTGTTGAGGTATAAGTGCGGCATTTTGTATTGCTGGATCGTCAATGTCTTCAATTACTTCTTCTTCTATATTATAAAGTGCTTTTAACTTTATGGATGGTTCATATATCCGTCCAACTTTTATAGTTGTGACATTGGGGTTTTTTATCATTGATGAAATGAATGCCAGTGCATCGGCATGTCGATTCTTGTCTCGGGACAGATGCCGAAAGACTATATATGGGATATGATTTGCTAAATTTTGAACAAGGTTTTTATACTCTGCTAAATCTTCATCAAGTATTTGATATCTTAATTCGACCTGTCGAATTATCAATTGTGAATCACTTGTGAGTCGAACATTGTTGATTCCTAACTCAATGATGAGTTTAAGAGCATGAACCACAGCTTCATATTCTACTATATTATTGGTATGTTCTTCGAACTCAAGACGAAATGAATGTACGATCCGTTCTCCCATTGGTGCAGTAATTACGATGCTAATTCCCAAACCTTCCTTATTTCGGGACCCATCAACAAAGACTTCCCACTTTTGAGAATTTGTTGATCTCAAAATAGCTTGTGGATCCTCTTCCTCGCATCCTAGTAATCATTTAATACAGATATATAATAAAAAATGAGTAATTAAAGTGATGAAAAATTTCAGTGAAAAAAAGTTCTAAATAAATTAATTTTCTGACACCATCTATCGGACCTTGAATTTCATAATCTTCTTCAATCGGGAAGTCCGCAAGAAAATCAGCTAAAACCTGAGATTTTTGTGCAGTTTGCAACTCATAAACAATGTTGAATTGTTCTAACTGTGCATTCCATTTCGCGATCCTTCCAACTTTCCCAGTGTTTTTCAATACTGACTCTAATGGTGGTTTGCTCGGAACACGAACATAATGTGTGAGAAAATAGGTACGTAATTTTTGGGTAGCGAAGACCAATGACAAAATGAGTTGCTCAATTTTGGTGTAATTTCTCTCTGCTGAATTCAAGGTTTTGCTAATATAATATATTGGTTTTTCTATCTTTTCATTAGTACGTACCAACACTGCACTAATTGCATCTTCCGTTGCCGCAATGTATAAAGTTAATACTTCTTCAGGTTCTGGCATCTGCAAGGCTGGCAATGTTGCAAGATGCATTTTTATGCTTTGAAAAGCTTGTAAGCATCGATCATTCCAATCAAACTTATTTTTCTTCTTGAGTATAATCGAAGAATAGTTTGCACCGTTCTGAGGATCTAGCAATGAATCTGCTTAAGGCAACCAAACATCCATTTAAAAACTGCACAGTCTTAATGCTGTTGGGAGACGGCATATCTGTTATTGCTTGAATCTTTGCGGGATCAACTTCAATTCCATTTTTTTAAACCAAATAACCTAAGAAACGTCCCGATGTCACACCAAAAATGCATTTTTCTGGATTAACTTTCATCTTATAATTTCGTAATGCAACAAAAATTTCAGTGAGGTATTGTAGGTGATTGACATATAATTTACTCTTTACTAGCATGTCATCCACATAGACTTCTAGAATTCGCCCGATCCAGGGTTTGAATATTGCATCTACCATTCGTTGATATGTTGCTCCTGCATTTCGTAATCCAAATGGCATCCTGGTATAACAGTACAATCCCCTTGGAGTGAAGAATGCAGTATGTTCTTGATCATCTTCTGCAAGTGCAATCTGGTTATATCCCGATTGTCCGTCCATGAAGGACAATGCCTCATTGCCTTCTACAACATCCACTAACTGATCAATATTGGGAAGTGGATAACTATCTTTCGGGCATGCCTTGTTTAAATTGGTGAAGTCTATACAAATTCTTACTCCACCGCTCTTCTTTCGAACGATCACCATTTTAGAAATTGGGGTATCGTACTTCACGAATGAATCCTGCATTTAAGAGCTTTGCTAACTCTTTTCCCACTGGATCGTGATACTCTGGTGCAACCTTACGTATCCGCTGACGAAAGGGTATAGCATCGGTCGTGTTTGTAATTTATGTTGTACAATATTTGGATCTATCCCAGGCATGTCTTCCATTTTCCATGCAAATACATCTACAAAATCATGAAGAAGATTAATTAAACTTTGCTTCGAATCTTCCTTCATCAGCGTTCCAATTCGCACTTGCTTAGGTAATTCTGTAGTGCCAATATTTACCACTTTGGTTTCTTCTATAGAAGTGAAAACAGGCTTAGGAATTCTGATTAAAGTTGGAGTCCCCTTTAATTGCTATGATGGTGTTCTTTCAGATTGCTGATATGATGTATTTTCTTGATTCTTGTTGTTTTCCCCTAATTAATTTGTAATTTTTTGTTCGATACCTTTCTTTATGTATCGGTCTAATCTCTTCTTATTTTGCATTGGCTTTGAGGTCGTTTTTCTTGTCCCGCTGTTGTTGTTCCCGTTCCTCATTTATTCGTACTTCCGCCATTATGCACAATTTTGCATCATCCTGATCTCCTCTTATCTCCATCTCCTTGTGGTGTTGGAAACCGCAGATATTGGTGATAAGTTGAGATTACACCTTTCAATTGGTGTACCCATCGTCTCCCAATTATCGCATTGTATGGGGATGGAGCATCCACTACACTGAACCTTGTTAAAATATTTATCGGTCCAGCATAAACTTCGAAATCAATTTCTCCCTTGGGTATTGAGGTTATTCCATTGAATCCATAAATCACATAACGGGATAGGATTAGTTGATCTTCTTTGAGTCCCATTTTTCAAAATTTGTCATAGAATAAAACATTAAAGGAACTACCACCATCCAAAAGGATCTTTCTAACGTTCCATCCGGACATTGGCAAAGTGAGGACCAAAGGATCATTATGCATTTCAACTTCTTGATTTACTTCTCGTGCTGAGAAAGTTAGAGGGGATACCATCCAGTCTTCCCAAGATTTCGTTATCCTCTCAGATACTTTAAAAATCTCATGGTCCCGAACCCTCTTGCACAATTTTTTAATTATTGCAGTATTCACATCTGTATCACTTTTTTCCGAGAATGATATCATATTAATAGTTTGTTTTTTATATGGGATATGAACTGCATTTCCTTTGTTTGGTCTTGTTGTTGGTTCGGGCCTCTGAATAAATTCCTTCAACTCTCCCGCATCAATCATTCTTTGTACCATCGTAATGAAATTTCTGCATTGATCTGTTGTGTGCCCTTTATAACTATGATACTCACAGTAGTCTTTTGAATGTTGTGTAAACTCTGGTTGTTGACCTTTTGAAGTCGGCCACTGAAGATCTGGTTTATTTTTTATGATTTTGAATAATTCAGAATATGAAATATTGATTTTTGTAAACACTCTTTCTCGAAATTGTTGAATGTAATTCTTGTTATCCCCTTGTCGTGGGCGTTTTGATTCACTTGCTTCAAATTTATTAGGAAATTTTTTCTTTTGTTCTGGTGATGCTTCAATTAAAATTTTCCTTTTTGTACTTCTTTGATGTAGCGAAGTTATTCTTGGACATTGTTCTTGCACATCCTGCAAACTTGCACATGTTTCTATTATTTCTCTGAGTTACCCCTCAGTTTTCGGGTTGTTACAATGAATGTCAATAAAGAGATGGCATCTTCGGTCTGAAATTCCCCACTTGTAATGATTGACCGCAACATTTGAATCGACGTCGCCAATTGCCTGGCAAATTGCATGTCATCGGGATGTATAATCCCGAATCGATTCTTCTGGCCACGAAGTAAGGGAGTATAACCTATCTACTCCCGAATCAACGGGTTTGTTGTACATATAAGCCTCGAGAAATTTCCGCACTAGTTGCGCATATGAATGAATAGAATTTTCTGGTAATTTTTCATACCATGCTAATGCCGAATCTTTCAAACTTGATGGGAAGCATCGGAACATTATAGCATCATGCCCATCCCATCGTGACATCATCCGATTGTAATATTTCAAATGTGAAGTCGGGTCCCTTGTACCATCGTAACATTCAAATACAGGAATACTATATTCCCTGGGCAATTGTGCACATGCTAATTGTGGAGCCAGCGGTGTTCGCTTGGCTTCCTTCAGCACTTCTTCAATTCTTCCTCCTTCTTTATTCTTTTAACTTTTTATTTCTTCTTTCATTTGTTCCATTGCCTCTAAACATTTTTGCCATTGTGTATGTTGCATTTCTTGACTTTCCCGTTGCCTCCTTGCTCGGGATGGCGATCCTGCTAATATCATTCTTTGATCTCGATTTTCCCTTACATTTCTGGGTGCGTGCCTACGAAGTTACTTCTTGATTTCGTGACCCTGTTGCAGCTGGTCTCTCTTCATGTTGGATTGCATTCTTCAATGCTTTATTTTCCTTAGTTAATGATGCGATTCGATCATTACTGGCTCTTTGTTCTCTTCGCGTATCATTCATTTCTTCCATTAAATTTTGCAGATAATTTACATCATTTCAAGAATTCTCCTGAGGTGGAGAAGGATTTTGAGCTATGGTATTTGGTGTAAATTCTTGAAGAGATGTATGATTTCCTGAATCACTCTGTTGAATCTCTGTCACATTCTCTTCTTTATTTTGGTGATAATTCCCATTTGTGTTACTTTCTTGATCTCCAGAATTTTATTCTTGAGACATATTTTCTTCTAGCTTGTTTTCCCTTGGTTGTTTCTTTTCTTTACTAGATGCTTTTCTGAAAAAATTCCTTGTGCTAATAACCTAATAAAATTAGTCATATAATTTCAACAAACTAATTGAACAGAGAAACAAATAAAGACAGTTTTATGGATTTTGTGATTCTTTTGGAAATCTAACTATATTTTTGGTGGGAAGAAAAATAATGTCTCTTATAACATTCTTCCAATCTAATAATTCACACAAAAATGAAAGAAATCAGTTACTAGGACAAATTTTTTCAACAGACTAATTGAACAGAGAAACAAATAAAGACAAATTTATGGATTTTGTGATTCTTTTGGAAATCTAACTATATTTTTGGTGGGAAGAAAAATAATGTCTCTTTTAACATTCTTCCAATCTAATAATTCACACCAAAAAATGAAAGAAATCAGTTACTAGGACAAATTTGTTTAGACTAAAGATTCCCAAGTTTCATCGAAATTCAATAAAAAATTATACAAGAAATCGCTTGCAATAAAACTCTTCTATTGGTAAAAATTTATTTAAGCCAAAAATTTCAACATTTCACTTTAATAAAAATCTAGCATATGATTTCTAAACTCCTGATACCAAATTTCTCTACTTTTAAAATACAAAAATAACAGAAAAAACCACTTTTATACATCAGGTAGGATAAATCCTTTGTTTCTGTCCCTGTTTCTAGCGCCAAATTGTTTATGCCAAAATTCTCATTGACATGAACAACCATTGATTTGTTAAAATGATGTAGATTGAAGAAACTTAACTTACACTTTGATACACAAAATCCTCTTAAAAATCAAATCATATAATGTTGTATTGTCAATAACTTACTTATAATAAAACATTTGGTCAGACTTACATACAAGAATCCTTAATCTTTACCACTATCGAAAATGGATCATATAAATGTAACTTTATACCCTATATTACATAGTAAGTACATACCTAATAACCTTTCTTTTATTCTGATCCTTTTTCCTTTAGTCTTCTTCTTCTCCAATTTTTCCCACCTCCTCTCTGTTGAATGAACTTCTCTATTTATAAGTCAGTTAATGGGTTTCTCTCTTTTTCCTTTCTGTCTATCCTCTGAATTTGGTGAGTCACGTTTTCTCGACCTTATCTGTCAATTTATTGATTATCGTTCTACGATATTCTCTTGGTCCGATCCCTCTTGTCCCGTTACTTTCTTGCGTTCTCTTTATTTTATTGTTATCTTCAAATCAAGATGATCGTGTGGTGATGTGTTTTAGAATAGTGGTAAATAAAGTGTTCGATTCTCGAACTTGTGAAGGTAATGATTTTAGAAAATAATGGACTTAATCTAATTAAATAAAAATCAGGAAAATAAACTAGAGATGATTTTTAGAAAATATGGAGAAAACCAGGAATCAGGAATCAGTTATTTCCAACAATTTATGTGATTAATCATGCAATTCTTTTAAATAAATTAAGCTCAAATATTGCCAAATTAGGTTTTTATGCAAACAAGCAGAGGTAAATCATAAGCATGGGCCATCAATGGTCGTCAACCCAGCATGACCTATCAAATAAAAGCACAACTGCTGAAAGAAAACCGTTTTTCTGTTTTGAAACTATGCAATTTTAACAAGTAAAGAATTGTAAATAATTAATTAAAAATAGACATACCACATAAAATTGAGAGAAAAACCTCCTCCATCATCCCAGTAAATAAACTTAGCTCATGGTGGAGAAAACTTGCTCAAAAGATCTCTTCATTGCTCAAAATATTGATTACAAGGTGAAATAGGTGTAAAACAGCTGATTAGATACGCGTATATGCGTTACAGGAGAAGGTTCAGCCGTTACACAAAGGATTAAGGCAACAGAAAGGTAAAGAGGAAACGTAACAGAACAGTTTGAATCAGCAACAGATGTAGATGTTGCTGAGTCGTCTTCCCCCGGTGATGGCTGGATGAAGAACACGCCGGCCGGTGCAGCAGCAGATGATCGGACGGTGACGGAGATGGCCGGAATTTCTCTGAATTGATTTCTAGCGCTGCGTGATGATTTTTCTTGGCTTCTCTTGGTTTATATAGGGTCTACAAACCCTAGGGAGAGTTCTAAACCTAATAGAACTCTCTCAAACAACTCCCAAATTCAATTCCTAATCAAAACAAGAATCCGGCCAAGTTCACGATTTCTGAGCTGATTCTTCGGGATTCTTTGTTGTTTCTCGATTGTTCTGGACTCTAGTTGCAATGGGTTGCTATTAATTTCACCAAATCCCATCAATTTCGTAATTTTGAAGCATCCAGTAGCTTCTTCGATGAGCTGGATCGGTGACTCGGCCGGGTTGACTCACTGGGTTGACCGAGTTGACCTGCTGTGTTGATTGAGTTGACTTGGGCAGATTCTAGGGTGTCCCTTATCCATTCTTGGGGTGCCAATAACACTTGTCCTTGGGTGCATTTATCACTTTTTGAGCCAATTTTTCCACAAATCTCTATTCTTCTAATGTACCTACAAAAGCATAAAAACATGTAATAAATGCAAAATCGAATACTAACTCACTAGAAATTAATGTGCAAATTAGACACTAAAATGTGTCTATCAGATATCCCCAAACTTGCTATTTTGCTAGTCCTCGAGCAAACTACTCTAAAAATAAAGTAAAAA
>JAJJMC010014820.1:23163-46360 GCA_023531435.1 Papaver californicum
AACCCTACGGAAGGGTAATTTTGAATATCAAACTGTGTGCAGGGACGGACGACAATTACGATATTGTCTCGGCCCCTCGGGTTCGCACACTATTAAAAAGGATATTAGTGGCCCGAGTCGACTTCAACGGTTCGTCGCCCGTCTAGAACGGGAGGTAAATTTCGACCAACCCACGAATCTCCTGTTAGTGGGTTTTCTGGACGCCTTTGTATGCATATATGCTGAGGATTGAATACGGAACTTAATTTCTGCATAGTAAAGGGCAAGGCCTGGCCATACAAGATAAGGTTTCGGATTTCATCACCGTCTCCTTCTTGCCCGCCTTAGGAAAACGAAACCTACACGAACCTAAGCTTAAAATATTGACTAGAAAGAGACCGATAAGGTAACGAGCTTATAGGAAAATCGGTTGGAAGGACTGTATTGGTTTCCTTATTAGCTTAACTCAAAAAGCAGGAAGATTAGATTAAAGTTGATTAGAGCCGCCCTGTAACCCAGGGAAGCGTTGCCAAAGAGACAGGGGTATCAAAGCTCCATTGAGCTTCTCCTGTTTCTCTTCAACTTGATTTAACTCGGATCGCTCAGAGAGATTCGCTAAAATTGTAACCAGTTGCCTTCTAAAAGAATAGAAGCTGGTCTAGAGACAATCTAAGTGGAACCATCATGATTGTTGTTTGCTAGATTTAGGTTTGATTTGGTTGAGTCAGGGCACGATTGTGTTTGATTTAATTTTTGCATGCCAAGAACGCCCTTAAGGCGAACTTGGAATAGAGACTCTCAAGGTAGGTTAATCAGTGGAAGACTTGTAGTTCATCTTGACCTTGAGAACCCAACTGAGAGTGAACTAGTCACTCCCGAGACTGTGTCAGCAATGACGTCTCTGAAGGATTTGTTGAATCCAACCCGGACTTCACGTCCATCTTGCATCAAGTTAGCCGCTACTGAAGCGAGCTACGAACTGAAACCAGGGATTATCCAGATGCTCCCATCATTCTTAGGAAGAGAAAACGAAAATCCCTATTTTCATGTTAGGGAATTCGAGGAAATATGTAGCACAATCAGAATTAGAGACTTGAATGACGAGTCTATTAAACTTAGACTATTTCCCTTCTCACTAAGAGATAAAGCCAAGTCGTGGCTGTATAGCTTGGCTCCTCAGTCGATTGAATCTTTTGCCCAACTTACTTCAGCATTTATTCAGAAGTTCTTTCCTAGGAACAAAATTTCGTCTGTTAGGCAGAAAATATGCACGTTTTCCCAGCTAGAGGGAGAGTCTTTGTATGTGTATGTAGAGAGGTTCAATGACTTATTGTCCCAATGCCCAGACCATGGAATAGAGGAATTAAGGCTAGTTCAAATCCTCTATGACGGTTTAGATTATGCATCTATAACCTTGGTCGAGTCTTTGTCAACCGGAGGGTTCGACAGTAAGACTCCTGCTGAGGCGATGAAACTTCTGAGGGACATCGCCGAGAAGACCCAGCAGTGGGAGAGTAATAGAGAGCCGAAAAGAACAATTCTTCTAGGAAGAGGAAATGTTAATAGGGTAGAAGGATCTTTCGATTCAAAGGCCCAAATAGAAGCCTTATCTAGAAGGCTAGAACTGGTCGAAATGAATCAAGTCAGTAGTTCAGAGCCCAACCAATTCGAAGAGCAGGCTTTTGCTCTTTATAATAACACTAGATTTGATAACCAGAGAAAGTTCGACCCATACTCGGAATCTTATAACCCTGGCTGGAGACACCACCCGAACCTTTCTTGGTCGAAAGGCCAGGCTCAAGGTCAGTTTAGTAATGCTAAAGGTCCTCCAGGCTTCAGTTATAAGAATTCGGCTGGTCCAACTCAGCCTAGCAATGATGAAAAGAATGAGCAGAGATTCCATACCTTAGAAAAAGCTATTTCTAGCTTACAAAATTCAGTTAGTGACATTGCTGCGGCTCTGAGAGAGAGAGAACCTGGTAGGTTCCCTAGTCAACCTCAACCAAATCCAAGAGGAGTTAATGAAATGTCGACTGGTGAGAAATCATCCAGTCATGTGAATGCTATTAGTACCCTCAGGAATGGTAAGGTAGTGGATAACAAGGTAACTAGGCCTGATAGTGAACAAACTGTAGTTCACCCTGATCCAATAGTTGAAGAGACTGATAAAGTCTCTGACGAACCTGAGGCAACCCCTCAGAGAACTGATTTCATGCCTAGAGCTCCATACCCAAGGTTGTTAGCACCTACTAGGAAGGAATCTAATTTTAACGAAATAATGGAAGTGTTTAAGCAGGTCACTATCAACCTTCCATTATTAGATGCAATTAGGCAGATTCCCCCCTATGCCAAGTTCCTTAAAGACTTGTGCACACGAAAGCGAAAGCATAGTGTGCAAAAGAAGGCCTTCATAGCTAGCCACGTAAGTTCCATTCTACAGGATAGTACAACTCTTAAGTACAAAGATCCAGGTTCCCCAACCATTGCTTGCACGATAGGAAACTACCGTGTAGAAAGAGCTTTACTCGATTTAGGAGCCAGTGTGAACTTACTGCCGTACCATGTGTACCTCCAGCTAGGACTAGGCGATTTGAAACCTACCCAGATGACTTTGCAGTTAGCTGATAGGTCCGTAAAAATTCCTCGTGGTGTCATAGAGGATGTTTTGATTGAAGTGGATAAATTTATTTATCTAGTGGACTTTGTTGTGCTTGATACCAAACCCATGCCTGATCCAGAAAATCTGATACCGGTTATACTAGGTCGCCCGTTCTTAGCAACATCCAATGCAATCATTAACTGTCGTAACGGTGTCATGAATTTGTCTTTTGGTAACATGACGATTGAGCTGAATATCTTCAACATTAGTAATCAACCACTAGAGTTAGATGACCCCAGCTTAGAAAATGTCAACATGATAGAGAATCTAGTTCAGGAGTCATTACCAAACACTTTAATAGAAGACCCGTTAGAGAAATGTCTAGCCCACTTTGGATTAGATTTTGATGATAGGGAAATTAATGAGGTGAATGCTGTGTTAGACTCAGTATCCGTGTTAAACACCAGCAATAGGTGGACACCTAAGTTCGAACACTTACCAGTCCCTAAGTCAAACCTAGTTCCGTCCCTTGAAGAACCGCCAAAGTTGGACCTTAAGCAGCTACCAGATACTCTGAAATATGTGTACTTAGGCCCATCAGAGACCTTACTTGTGATTGTAGCTTCAGATTTGGACATGGACCAGGAGAATAGGCTAGTAACCATGCTTCAAGACAATAAGAAAGCCTTAGGATGGACCATAGCAGATATTCGGGGAATTAGCCCAACAGTTTGTATGCACCAAATCCATTTAGAAGAGGAGTCCAAACCATCTAGGGAGATGCAGCGTAGACTCAACCCAAACATGAAGGAGGTAGTTCGAACGGAAGTGCTTAAATTGCTAGATGCGGGTATTATTTACCCAATTTCAGACAGTAAGTGGGTCAGCCCAGTTCAGGTTGTACCCAAGAAATCAGGTATCACTGTAGTCAAGAATGAGGATAATGAATTAATCCCAACCCGAGTGACCACGGGTTGGCGTGTTTGTATAGACAATAGGAAATTGAACAAGGCCACAAGGAAGGATCACTTTCCCCTTCCTTTTATTGACCAAATGCTAGAAAGATTAGCTGGACATAGCCATTATTGCTTTCTGGATGGCTACTCTGGTTATAATCAGATTGTTATTGACCCAAAAGACCAGGAGAAACCACTTTTACCTGCCCCTTTGGCACTTTTGCTTATAGGCGCATGCCCTTTGGGTTATGCAATGCACCGGCCACATTTCAGCGGTGTATGATGAGCATATTCTCTGACATGGTGGAACGGTTTCTAGAGGTTTTTATGGATGACTTTTCTGTGTTTGGTTCTTCGTTTGATGAGTGCTTGCATCATTTGTCGCTAGTGTTAGCTAGGTGTAAAGAAAAGAATCTAGTACTCAATTGGGAGAAATGTCACTTTATGGTTAAGTCAGGAATAGTTCTGGACACATAGTCTATGCCAAGGGCATAGAAATAGACAAAGCCAAAGTAGACATTATCAAAACTCTTCAGGTTCCTAGAACCGTCAAAGACATTAGATCTTTCCTAGGGCATGCAGGATTTTATCGTAGATTCATCAAGGATTTTAGTCTGATTGCTAGACCTCTTTGCAACTTACTTGCAAAAGATACCAAATTTACCTTTGATGATGACTGTTTAGGAGCTTTTGAGAAGCTCAAGACCCTACTTACTACTACACCTATAGTTCAGGCACCTGATTGGACTCAGCCATTTGAGATCATGTGTGATGCATCAGACTATGCCATAGGCGTAGTCTTAGGACAGAGGATAGGCAAACTATTACACGTGATCTATTATGCTAGCAAAACCCTGAATGATGCCCAGTTGAACTACACCACCACGGAGAAGGAGTTGTTAGCCATAGTGTTCTCCCTAGACAAATTTAGGTCTTATCTCTTAGGATCTAAGGTTATAGTCTTCACAGACCATGCTTCCCTGAAGTACCTTCTGTCTAAGAAGGACTCGAAACCTAGACTGATAAGATGGATCCTGTTGCTACAGGAATTTAAGTTAGAGATTAGGGATAAGAATGGTGCAGAAAATATAGTGGCCGATCACTTGTCTAGGCTAGTCCTAGACACTCCAGACGATTCCCCTCCTGTGAGGGATAGTTTTCCTGATGAACAACTCTTTGTTGTTTCTGAGTCACCTTGGTATGCACACATAGTGAACTATCTTGTTACTGGTCGAATGCCCCAACACTGGGGTAGACAAGATCGTTCTAGGTTTTTAGCTGAGGTGAAACACTTCTTTTGGGATGATCCTTACTTGTTTAAGTATTGTCCAGACCAGATTATCCGGAGATGTATCCCTGAGACTGATCAGTCCAATATTATCTCCTTTTGTCACAATCAGGCTTGTGGAGGTCACTTTAGTGCCAAGAAGACTGCTGCTAAGATATTGCAGTGTGGATTCTACTGGCCATCACTGTTTAAAGACTCCCGCAGCCACTGTGTTGCTTGTGACAGATGCCAGAAGCTAGGAACCGTGACCCGTAGAAACATGATGCCCCTGAACCCGATTTTGATTATTGAGATTTTTGATGTATGGGGTATTGACTTTATGGGTTCCTTTCCTAGTTCTCTAGGTAATCTTTATATACTTGTTGCCGTAGACTACGTGTCTAAATGGGTAGAGGCGGTGTCGTGTAAAACTAATGACCATAGGGTAGTGGTCCGATTTTTGAATGATAATATTTTTGCACGTTTTGGTACACCTAGGGCTATAATCAGTGATGGTGGGTCACATTTTTTGTAATAGACCGTTTAGTCTTCTGATGAAGAAATATGGTATAACTCACAAGGTGACCACCCCTTATCATCCCCAGACTAGTGGTCAGGTAGAGGTTTCTAATAGGGAAATAAAACGCATTCTAGAAAAGACAGTCAACCCAAATAGGAAAGACTGGTCAACAAGGCTTACTGATGCCTTATGGGCTTATCGTACTGCGTTTAAAACTCCAATAGGAATGTCCCCCTACCGTTTGGTTTTTGGCAAAGCATGCCACTTGCCTGTTGAGTTAGAACATAGAGCATATTGGGCTGTAAAACAGCTAAATTATTCACTTGACAAGGCAGGTGCTAAGAGGAAACTACAGCTCAATGAGTTGGAAGAAATTAGGATTGATGCTTATGACAGTGCTAGGGAGTATAAGAACAAAATGAAACTCGTGCATGATAGAAATATTTTAAGAAAGTCATTTTCTCCAGGTCAGAAAGTTCTTCTGTATGACACACGGTTACATCTGTTCCCCGGGAAGTTACGCTCTCGGTGGACAGGTCCATATGTGGTTCGCACTGTTTTTCCTCATGGAGCTATTGAGATTGAGACTCAGGATGGTGGAAATATCACCAAAGTCAACGGTCAACGACTAAAACCGTTTTTAGAGTCTACCCCTACAGGTAATATTGAGGAGGTTCCTCTGGAGGACCCAGCGTACTCTGATTGACCATCAGAGCCGTTTGTGTATGTATGTATTAGATTCTTTTTACATCTTTATTTTTCTCTCCTTAGAAGGATTGCTACGCTTCATTCAGGTACTATCTTTCTGATTCCCTTACTTATACTCTTTTGGTAATGTTTTTTACTTAGAAACATTGAGGACACTGTTTATTTTAAGTTTGGGGGTATTGGGAGACTTTTTAGGTTTAATAAGATTTGGATTTTAGAAGCATGTGAACAATTCAGGGTGACACTAACCACTCTAGCTAGATAGAAACTTAGCCATTTTGCTATAAGGATTGGTGTGCCCAGCTAGATGGTCTATTCATAAAGGAAACTGGGTTCAGGTGTTAGAAATAACATGATAGTTGTTACCACCATATCACGTTCTGTTTTATTATTTGCAATTTCGTGTTTCTCTGAGAGTATTGGTGGGTCCTAGCATCGACGTGTTAATTAGCGCTGGAATGACATTTAGTGTGTTGAGATCATGCCCCAGTTTGAATAATATGTTATTGTTTTAGAGTTATGTGTGTGGTCCCCCTGTCTCCGTCGCCTAAGCAAGCGTGGAATGCAGGATCCATAGGATTACACATGTACTAGGTAAAAAAATAAAAAAAAAAAAAAAAGAGAAAAAAAAGTTAAAAAAAAATTGAGAAAAAAAAAAATATAGTACTCCCTCCGTTTCAGGAAAAGAGTTACTTTCTCTTTAAATTTTTGTTCCAACAAAAGAGTTACTTTCATTTTTCAACATAACAAACTTTCAAAACTACCCTTGTTATTTTAAGAAATGTTATTATTCTCATTATAAAGATATATGTAGTATTAAACTTTTTGTTAGCGTAAATCTGGAAATAAATTATAAAAGTTATTCTCTCTCATCTTGCCTTAACAATTGT
Organism: Papaver californicum; assembly: GCA_023531435.1. Lineage (NCBI taxonomy): Eukaryota > Viridiplantae > Streptophyta > Magnoliopsida > Ranunculales > Papaveraceae > Papaver > Papaver californicum. Next base: position 30,083 of record JAJJMC010014820.1, read on the forward strand.
GCAAATAGGAAAAGTAACTCTTTTCCTGAAACGGAGGGAGTATTTGGTATTTTCAAGTTCTCCCTGTCTCCGTCGCCTAAGCAAGCGTGGAACGCAGGATCCATGGGAACTTGTAAATATTTTAGTTAGTGGTAACTGTTGAAAATAAATGGGGAGTATCTCGACACACTAGGTTTCATCTCGGTACTGACCTTCAAACAGATATGGGAAACACCGTGCGCCTCAGTCAACATTTGCGACCTTCTACAGTCTACTTTCATCTTCTAAGTCTTTTCATGTGATGTGTGGATAGATAACTGTCTGAGTAGAACTCTGTTGTCTTAGATATGAATTTTAGTATGCTTGAGTTAACACTCGTGTACAGTGATTGGATCCATAAAGGGTAATGGTCCCTATAGCCGAATATCTAAGTAGCCAACTAACTAGCTTGTTTAGTGTCTGTCCTGAATCATTCACGTGTTGCTAAGATCTAGATCCAGGTTTTGTGGGTATACCTCTTGTAAACCCTCACGAGACAAAACTCGTCCACTAGGGACACCTAGGGGTTCAACGGCTTACTGCATATGCTAAATGTAGTCGCGATTCCTGCGAAAGTGAGTTAGGATTTTTACTTTATTTTTAGTAGTTTGCTCGAGGACTAGCAAAATAGTAAGTTTGGGGGTATTTGATAGACACATTTTTGTGTCTAAATTGCACCTTAATTTCTAGTGAGTTAGTATTCGATTTTGTGTCTATTACGTGTTTCTATGCTTTTGTAGGTACATTAGAAGAATAAAGATTTGTGGAAAAATTGGCTCAAAAAGCGTTCAAAGCACCCGGGAAAATGGATCAAGGCACCCACACTTTGGATTGGGGCACCCTTGGATCGGGATGAGCTGGATCGGACCAACTCAGCGGGTCAACTCGGCCCAGTGAACTCGGTCAAAGTCAGTTGACCGAGTCAAACCTTCATCGGGACAGTTTCATCGGCAGCAAACTTCTGATTTTCAAATCAGATTTTCTTTGCGATTTCAGCGCAAATTGGGAGTTACCCAATCTAATTCAAGGTTCGTAAAATCGATTAGAAGCTCTAGAAGACGAAGATAAGGGCCAGAGGAGCATGAATTTGGACGGGAACAGGAATACATCCCTGTTTTGGATTGGCATCAAATTCTCGTCAAACTACCGAGTTATAATGGTATTAGAACATCCTAGAAGACTCCAAAGGCCTATATAAAGAGTTTACAAGCTTCAGAAATAAGGTACGCAGCTCCAGGATCAAGTTTTCTATTTTCCGGCTAACTCCGTCAACGCTGCTACACCGGCCGTCACCGGTGTTCATCCTCACCTTCACCGAAGAAGACAACTCACCCACACTTTTATCTGTTGCAAAATTTGAAATCTCTGTTGCTATTTCTCACTGTTATATTCTTGGTTGAATTGGGTTGTAACAGTTGGAACTGATTCTGTAACGTGTGTTCTGCGTTACTGTTTAGCTGTTACAGCGTTAATCAATCTTGTAATCTTTCTTTTGAGCAATGAATTCAACTTTTGAGCAAGTTTTCTTCACCATGGGATAAGTATAATTACTGGGATGATGGATAAGGTAATTTTCTCAATTTTATGTGATTTAATTATTTTCTAATAATTATTTATAATTCTTTTATTATTAAAATTGCATAGTTTTGAATAGTAAAAACGGTTTTCTTTCAACAGTTGTGCTTTTGCTTGATGGATTATGCTTAGTTAATTAATTTTGATAGTCCATGCTTGTGATTTACCTCTGTTTGTTAGCATAACAAAACCAACTTTGGCAATTATTTGTGCTTTAACTAATTTAAAAAGAATTATCTGATTAATCACATAGGTTGTTAGATTTACCTGATTCCTGATTCCTGGTACGTTTAAAATTATTTAAAAATCATATTTAGGTTATTTAGTCTTTTTCTTACTCCTGGAATTTTCTAGAATTAGTTTAAATCATTATTTTCTAAAATCATTACCTTCACAAGTTCGAGAATCGAACCTCTTTTTACCACTATATAAAATCACATCACATTCCAGCGCTAATTATGCTAGGACCCACCAATACTCTCAGAGAAACACGAAATTGCAAATAATAAAACAGAACGTGATATGGTGGTGACAACTATCATGTTATTTCTAACACCTGAACTCTGTCTCCTTTATGAATAGACCATCTAGCTGGGCACACCAATCCTTATAGCAAAATGGCTAAGTTTCCATCTACCTAGAGTGGTTAGTGTCACCCTGAATTGTTCAAAAGTCGCTAAATTCCGAATTTTATTATTCCTAAAAAGACTCGCTTACCCCCAAACTTAAAATAAACAGTGTCCTCAATGTTTCTAAGTAAAGAACTGGACAAAATTAATAAAATGAGGGAAGATAGTACCTTGTTGCCTGAGCATGGGTTACCTCCCAAGAAGTGCTAAGTTTAAAGTCTTCAGCCAGACTAGAAAAGAATTAGTCACCCCCTTAAATCATATAGCAATAATCGGAACAACTGTGGGTCATCTGAATCAAATAGTGTGCCCACAGTAGAAGTAAACTGCAGCAAGCTAAGAGGATAAACGATCTGAGTACACCTTGATCCCTATCTAGGTAAACCACATCGACCAGAGGATGGGTTTCTGGCAACTTAGGATCGGTAAATCTAGCTGGAGGATGAGCTCGTAAAATTGCAGCGGTGCCTATGTCAGGTCCCAAGCTAGGGACCTTTCTAAGAGTTAATGGTACAGCACATGGAGTATGATATTCACCCCCAAACTTAAAGTTTTCAGTGTCTCTAGATAGACTAATAATAATTTCACTCGTTTCCAGATCGTCAGATTCTCGAAAATAGTCAACTGCTTCTTCTAAATTACAATCCGGTGGTGCAAAGCCTAACAAAGTACGCACCTCATCAATAACCCTATCATTATTGCCATTAAATCTGTAGTTGGTTAGGCATTTTTCTAATGGATCTTCTAAAGGGTTAGGCCTAAGTTCCATCTCACTAGACGGTTTGGATTCCTCTTCTGATGGGCCTAACTTACTACTTATCAGGGTATCTGGTGGGTCATGCTTAAAGTCCAACTCATGAAAATCTAATCCAAATTGGGCTCGACATTTCTCTAATGGGTCTTCTATCAAAGTGTTTGGTAATGTCTTCTGAACTAGGGTCTCCATCATGTTGACAGTTTCTAAGTTGGGGTCCTTCCTAGTAGGTGCTAACAACCTTGGATAAGGGGATCTAGGCATAAAATCGGTGGCCCGAGGGGTTTCCTCAGGCTCATCAGAGACTTTATCAGTCTCTTCGGCTATTGGGTCAGGGTGAACTACAGTATGTCCACTATTAGGCCCAGTTACCCCGTTGTCCACCAATTTACCATTCCTGAGGGTCGTGACTGCATTCACATGACTGGATGATTTCTCATCCGTCTCCATTCCATTGACGCCTCTTGGATTGGTTTGGGGCTCTAAACTACTAGCTTGATTCATTTTGACCAGTTCTAACCTTCTAGATAAGGATTCTAATGGGTTGGGATTTCTATTGCTCTTCCACTGCTGGGTTTTCTCGGCAATGTCACTCAGAAATTGCATCGCCTCAGCAGGAGTCTTACTGTCGAGTTCTCCGATCGACAAGGACTCAACCAAGGTTACAGTCGTATAATCCAAACCCTCATAGAGAATCTGAACTAGACTTAACTCATCTAAACCGTGGTCTGGGCATTGGGACACTAAGTCGTTGAACCTTTCTACATATACACACAGAGACTCTCCCTCTTGTTGAGAAAACGTGAAAATTTTCTTCCTAATTGAGGATATTCTGTTCTTAGGGAAGAATTTCTGAATAAAAGATGAAGTAAGTTGGGCATAGGTCTCAATCGACTTGGCTCTATCTCTTAGTGAAAAGGGAAATAGTCTAAGTTTAATAGACTCGTCATTCAAGTCTCTAATCCTGATTGTGCTACATATTTCCTCGAACTCCCTAACATGAAACTAGGGATTCTCGTTCTCTTTTCCTAAGAATAATGGAAGCATCTGGATGATTTTTGGTTTCAGTTCGTAGCTCGCTTCAGTAGCGGCTAACTTGATGCAAGATGGACGTAAGGTCCTGGTTGGATTCCATAAAACCTTCAGAGTTGTCATTGCTGACACGGTCTCGGGAGTGACTATTTCACTCTCAGTTGACTTATCAAGGTTAAGGTGAACTACCAGTCTTCCACTAATTAACCTACCTTGAGGGTCTCTATCCCAAGTTCGCCTTAAGGGCATTCTTGGCATGCAAAAATTAAATCCTAACAAGCAATTAATCAAACACAATCGTGCCCTGACTCAACCAAATCAAACCTAAATCTAGCAAACAACAAGCATGATGGATCCACTTAGATTGTTTCTAGACCAGCTTCTATTCTTTCAAAAAGCAACTGGTTACAATTTTAGCAAACCTCTTAGAACGATCTGAATTAGATTAAGTTGAAGAGAAACAGGAGAAGCTCAATGGAGCTTTGATACCCCTGTCTCTTTGGCACTTTTCCTTGGGTTACAAGGCGGCTCTAATCAACTTAAAATAATCTTCCTGTTCTTCGAGTTAGGCTAATAAAGTAACCCGTACAGTCCTTTTGAACGATTTTCCAATAAGCTCGATACCCTATAGGTCTCTTTCTAGTCAAGATTTTAGGCTTAGGTTCGCGTAGGTTTCGTTTTCCTAAAGCGGGCAAGAAGGAGACGGTGATGAAATCCGAAACCTTATCTTGTTTGGCCAGGCCTTGCCCTTTACTATGCAAAAATTAAGTTCCGTATTCAGTCCTCAACATATATGCATACAAAGGCGTCCAGAAAACCCACTGACAGGAGATTCGTGGGTTGGTCGAAGTTTACCTCCCGTACTAGACGGGCGATGAACCGTTGAAGTCGACTCGGGCCACTAATATCCTTTTCAATAGTGTGCGAACCCGAGGGGCCGAGACAATATCGTAATTGTCGTCCTTCCCTGCACACAGTTTTATATTTAAAACTACCCTTCTGTAGGGTTTAAAAATAATAAAAAGTCCAAAGTCCCATAAATAATGTCCAAAAGTTTCCGAAAATAAAAGAAAAATTACAGAAATAATAAAAACCCTAATATAATCTTCTAAACTAATTAAAACTAATTAAAAAAAACTAAAAATCTAATTAAAAAAAATAAAATCTTCGATCTTGTTTTTCGTTCTTTAAGCTTTTCCCTTTAATTCCAAGTCTTTAGCTTTAATTCCAAAACTTTGGCGTACTCTCTTTTCGATCCAAAATCCAACCTGTAGCAAAAAGAAAAATACCAAAAGAAACGTAAAATAGAACAAAGTAAAATAATAAAACTAAAAATAAAAACCTAAAAATAAATCTAAAACCCTAAACCCAAAAACAAGTCCGCATCGGCGGCGCCAAAAATTGATGTAATTTTAATAGTGGTAAATAAGGTGATCGTTTCTCGAACTTGTAAAGGTAATGATCATAGAAAATAATGATTTAAATTAACTCTAGAAAATTCCAGGAGTATGAAAAAGACTAAATAACCTAAAGATGATTTTTGAATAATTTTAAAAGGACCAGGAATCAGGAATCAGGTAATTCTAACAACCTATGTGATTAATCAGATAATTCTTTTTAAATTAATTGAAGCGCAAGTAATTTCCAAAATTGGTTTTTTTATGCTAACAAACAGAGGTAAATCACAAGCATGGACTATCAAAATTAATTAACCAAGCATAATCCATCAAGCAAAAGCACAACTGTTGAAAGAAAACCGTTTTCACTATTTAAAACTATGCAATTCTAATAACAAAAGAATTATAAATAATTATTAGAAAATAATTAAATCACATAAAATTGAGAAAAGTACCTTATCCATTATCCCAGTAAATAGACTTAGCTCATGGTGGAGAAAACTTGCTCAAAAGACCTTTTCATCGCTCAAAAAATTGATTACAAGGTTAAAGAATAGTGCAACAGCTGAACAGATACATTTATAAGTGTTGAAGAACAGGGTTCAGCCGTTACAGAAGTGTTTCTAAGCAACAAAGGTTTAAGAGAATAGGTAACAGAAGCAGTTTGAATCAGCAACACTTGTGGACGTTGCTGTGTTGTCTTCTCAGGCGGTGGTAGATGAAGAACAGCACCGGCGGTGACCGGATCGCTGTCCAGTTCCGGCCAAACTCCGGTGACTCCGAAAATCGATCTCTAGGCTTCTCCCCCCTCCATTTCTCTTGGTTTATATAGGTTGTAGAAACCCTAGGGAAAGTTCTAAACCTAATAGAACTCTCCAAAACACTCCCAAATTCATCCAAATCCGAGTCAAAGTATAATACCCTTTTTCCGACGAAACTCGGATTTGGGGCTATTTTTCCGGCGTAAACCTCTAATTCTTCACGTGTTTAGTCTTGTATTGGTCCCATCTATCTTGTGTATCAATTTGAGCCGAAAATATCCAAGTTTTACCGTGAATCAAAGTGTCCAGTTGTATGCAGCAGTTCCGTCCGATCCCGTGTTGCAGTTGACTCGGTCAACTCGGGTTGACCGAGTTGACTCGTGTTTGACCCGATTTGACCGGGTTGACTCGAGGGTTCCCCTTATCCACTTCTTTAAGCAATTTTCTCCACAACTCCTTATTTATCCAATGTACCTACAAAAGCCATAAAACACGTAAAATGCACACTAAAGAGTACTAACCTAATAGGAACTAAGGCGCAATCTAGACACTAAAATGTGTCTATCATTATACCAACAGAAGTTATTTTTCCCACAACTAGAACAGAAGCATGGGAGAAAAATCTAAATTCAGATTTAATGTTACAAAAACTAGATGACTTGGAAGAAAAAAGAGAGGTGGCACTCCAGAAGATGGAAAATTACCAAAGAAAATTGGCATGGGATTACCATAAGAAAGTAAAGTTACGAAATTTTGTTCAAGGACAATATGTCTTACGACAAATTTCGGAATACCATCGGGACAAAAATGCAGGCAAGTTCGCACCAACTTGGGATGGTCCATACACAATACAAGCACCAGCTGGGCAAGGATCTTATTATCTTCGGAACATGCAAAGTGAAGTCTTGCAACACCCATGGAATGCATAATATTTAAAGCTATATTATCCATGATCAACAATTCAATTACAAAGGTATATTGCACTCATGTTAGGTAAAGCATAAATAATGCACCTTGTCTTAAAAATCCTTGATTAATAACATATCAGATAATAGGATTTTCTAATAAAGAGATGCCTGACATGAAAATATTAATTACTCCAGGAACACCTTATTCTGGAAAGCGCTTGCGATTGGCGGCACAATCGTAATTCAAGCAAATGAAAATTTAGGTAAATGCCCTTATAGAATTTCTACAACTATGAGATTCTTATGAAGAAGGGATACTTAATGGTACAATGATTTATGGTTATCATTTTCAGGGTATGTTCGGGACCAACCCTGTATCTTACCCTTGGCCCGGTTTGTTTCGTATGTGTTGGATCCCAAATTACATGTTTTGAGGTATACATACTTCGATCTAATGTACTCATGAAACAATTTGATTAAACCAGTGATTTCATAAGAATATATCATTTTTTCATGCAGGAACGGTATTACTCAGAACACAACAAAAAAAAGTTTCAATTCAAAGTTACTAATTAAAGCATATCAAAATCCAGAGTTATAAGGTTCGGGACATGAACTACATGGACAAAGAAGAACAAATGACATTAAGCATCGAGATTGCTACTGAAGTTGATTCTGATTTTGAAGATCTTGAAGTTGCTGTTGAAGATCAACATTTTGCTGCTAGAGTCTTTCATTTTGCCGCTGCAAATTATCATTTCCCTTCTGCACCTCCCCTACTTCATGTTTGTACAAGACTCCATCATAATAGCCCGAGCTTTATAAAATTTGAATGCAACAAACAAGCAATCGAAGCCATATTTGAGCTGTGAAATGAAAATTATGAGCAAGAGAAAAAGAGATAAAATGAACCAACTGTATAAGTAGATAACAATACCTGAGCAAGAGCCTGCTGTGGATAAGCATATAGTGGACCATCTGCAACAGCCATAGCTTCGTTGAGATAAGGAGGAGGATTCAGTGGGAATGACTGTTCAGAGTGTTCATTATCGTACCAAGCATCCCTTGCATCCTCCAAAGGAACGGTTCCTAATGAACTCCGCAACTTGGACATGGAAGCAATATCGGACTTCCATGTATTGGGACAAGTTACAGTAGTCAGAAGCCCTTTGGATAAAAACCACTTGTAGGCTTCGTTCTCGTCACCAACAAGATTTACCCCTTCATTGATCCTCTTACTTATATCAATTTGAGAGGAGGTCCTTTGCACATTTGAAGGTTATGGATCGGGCATATCAATATCGGTCATATTAGTGTTGACGTGAGAACGAGCCGTTCCTAATGTCCCGAAAGGTACATTTGTTTCACGGTTGGCTTCAGGAACATCCTCTTCAACATGAAAGGTCGGGACATCTGTTAATGAAGTGCTGGGAGCTACATTCTCAACATTTTCTTCTTCAGCAGCATCATTTGCCTCTTCCTCAACATTCTTTTCTTTAGCAACATCATCTATTTCTTCCACGTTTGATCCAGAAAAAACTGTCATGACACCTTTTTGGGGAGCAATGGTTCAACTTCAAAATTAAAAGGAAGAGGAGAAAAGGAGTCATAGAAATTGATGGGAGCAGTAGTAATTGGAGCAGCTTCGGGAACAGGCTGCGGTCTTGCGGTCTGACTTCTAAGTTCAGTGGGCTGTCCCGAAACAACATCAGGATGATCCGATGAGACCCGGTCCGAAGCAGCAACAGACTCTTCTACATTTACAGTAGCAGCAGCAACATCATCGGGATGTCCCGAAGCAACTTGGTCCGTAGCCTCAGTATGGACTCTGAGTAAATTGGCCCGAAACTTCAGCATATTGTCCCACATCAACTTTGGAAGTGATAAGAGAGGAACTGCTACTTCCTTCAATAAAAGAATCCCTAATTTCACCTTCTTCTCTTTCAGAAATATACAACAGTTTTTTTGGTTTTTTCTTCTTGTTCTCTAGGAAAACCATTTTACGCTTCCTTTTACCTTCAACAACTTCATCTCTTTCAACCCTTTGCCTGCCTTCAATAATTTTTACACCAGGCATCCTGGAAGTTGGAGGTACTTCACTTTGGGGCTCGGTAGCGGGATCAACCTGTAGCACAAAGTTTAAGTTCCATAAGAGAAAATTCAATTATAATTCAGGATAGTAGTAAAAGAAGGGAAAGTACGAACCTCATAGTGAAACTTGTAATCATAAAAATTTAACTTCCAGGGACAATAGTTCGGGAAACGTCTACGAACACTTTGAAGTTCATCTTTGGAAATATTACCAAAAACCCAAGGACCTTCAATCACAATTGGAGTTCGATACCATGCGTAGTCATGATCCTGTCGAATTCTTTCTCTTGGGGGAAATTCAATTTTGGTACCTGGAATATACTTGAGTTTTGGATCGTCAACTACATTTACGAACAGGACTAACGCTCCACTTCATAAAATTTCTGGTATTAACACCATCTCCATATGTAGTATGAAAATTCTTGACTGTGTAATGTAGTTGTTCTAAAATATTTGGAGAATAGCAAATGAGATTAGTTCGCCCTTCACTCCGGAGGCTACACTCGTCAAGGATGCGCCACCAATTTCTATTATATTGGATAATGGATCGAGCAAGACCATGAGGAGCATCACAGCGGGATGCAAGAACCTCAAATTGAAAATGATGATCCTTCTCATATAGGGGGAGGCGAAGTCCAGCCTCTAAAGCACCAGCAGAAATCAATAAATTGTTGTAGGAGTATTTGAATTTTTCAACTGCTTCCAGAGTCATTACATCACTATTATCATCATAAATTGAAACTTTAAATCCTTCAAGATTGTGTCTTCTCTTGAAATCTTCAATATTCATCAATCTATAACTACAACTGGCATGTGCTCGTTTACTCCTGGGGGAAGGATTAGCAGTTGTAGAAGGATCGGAAACTGAATCACGAACATGCCGGGATACAGCATATCTAGATGTAGTATTTCTTGAAGGTCTTCTTATTTCTTGTTGGCCATCATCAACTTCCGCAACATTTTGATTTCTTGAAGACATGGTTAAAAGTATTTATTATCTGGAAAAGAAATTTTAAAGATAGGAGGATCAATGAATGAAGGAATCATCAAGTTCATAAAAGACTGAATCTTATTTAAGAAGAGGAATAAAAAACCGTCAAAATTTGAAAAGGCGTAAATCAAGGCAAAGATTTGATTTCCTCGAAAAAAGGTAACTGACATAAACGTGATAATAGAAGTTACTGCTAGTGGAAAACTCGGATAACGTGCGAAAAGAAGTTATGAAAAAATAAAGAGTAATAATTGTTCTTCTACTTTTTTCAAAATCTTGGATCAACCTTTAAAAAATTTTGAAAAAAAGAAGAAGAAGGGGGCTAGTTGTTAGGAAATAAAAGGCGAGATGACACGTGTCAAACGATTAAGGAAAAAGGCAGAGATTCTTAGAAGAACGAGAAACACACAATCAAAACCTTATAAAAAGGTTGAGTAGATGACAGATGTGAAAGATTAAATATATCACTGCATGATCAACGCGTAAGATCGGGAAAGTGATTTCACTCTGATCGAAACAAAAAGCATTAAGTGCAAATGGAACGGGAAAAATAGGAGTAATAAATGCGCATAGAACGGAAAAGTGAGAGCATTAGTTACCAAATTACTTTAACTACATAACTGACACCTAGGATCGGGAAAAAGATGACTCATAAGGAACAAAGAGCACGTGTTAATCATACAAGGTAGCGGACCAAAAAGGGAAAAGCATGACGAGGAAGCTATCTGCTAACCACACGATCATCTTGATCTGAAGATAACAATAAAATAAAGAGAACGCAAGGAAGTAACGGGACAAGAGGGATCGGACCAAGAGAATATCGTAGAACGATAATCAATAAATTGACAGATAAGGTCGAGAAAACGTGACTCACCAAATTCAGAGGATAGACAGAAAGGAAAAAGAGAGGGACCCATTAAATGACTTATAAATAGAGAAGTTCATTCAACAGAGAGGAGGTGGGAAAAATTGGAGAAGAAGAAGACTAAAGGAAAAAGGATCAGGATAAAAGAAAGGTTATTAGGTATGTACTTACTATGTAATATAGGGTATAAAGTTACATTTATATGATCCATTTTCGATAGTGGTAAAGATTAAGGATTCTCTTATGTAAGTATGACCAAATGTTTTATATATAATTAAGTTATTGATAATGCCATATTATATGATTTGATTTTTAAGAGGATTTTGTGTATCAAAGTGTAAGTTAAATTTCTTCAATCTACATCATTTAAACAAATCAATGGTTGTTCATGTTAATGAAAATTTTGGCATAAACACATCCTTCTAAACCGGGGTGTATATTCTGGCCTTCCCTATTTGAGGAAATTTTTATTTAGAAAACCTCTTTTGATGTGTTTTCCATATAAAACACTAATTTCTATACAAAATAAAATAATTTCTCTCCCTTCTTTATTTTTTTGTCAATCTAGATTCTCACAGTTTAATCGAGTTGAATTCATTATCATCGTATCTGGCTGGTAGGGTTCATCTTGATTATGCATTGGTATTATTTTTTTCAACCTGATTCTATAAGCATCAAGTTCTAATAATATTCAAAACACAAAAGGGAGTATAATGTAAACATGGGAAATTCTCTTGTCATCTTTATACTAGTACGTTGGAAAACCTTAAAGTTCAAATAAATAGTTATAATTGATTTTACCAAGCTCTTTTCTTACAACATAGAACTTGAGTTGTTGGGTTTTCATTTTCAAAGATGTTTTTTGGTTTTTTTTATGGATCGAAAAGGAAGAAATACTAGGGTTTATTTTTATGGAAACAAGATTATTGAGAAGAAATGAAGATTTGTGTCAAAGTTTATTTGAATTTGGTATTAGGTCTGGCATTTAAATAAATAGAGAAAGAGTTTTGATCAATTGAGTATCCATAATTCCGAAGAAAGGGTTAGACTAGATGGGTTTTAGATTGACAAATTAAACCAAATTTGTTGATATTTCGTGATCTACTCCATGATTTTGTTGATATATTCCAATGCCCACTCCTCTAATTGCATTATGCCACAAAATTTCAAAAATTGAAAACGAGAAAATCCTTTTGAGCAGAACATTTTTTTCCCGCATATGAATTGTAGATTCATAATGCATCGAAATTCTATGTCTGACAACTTCTCTAAAAACATTGTTGGGTTATTGTCAATAATTCATCAAAGTTAGGTTATAGAGATTTGGTGGGAACCAAAATTGTATAATGTCTGCTAATTTTTCCACAAATAGTCTTTCATTTAAATGCAATTTGTTGAGACAATCATTATGTGGAGAAAGTTTTAGCTTTAAATATTCATAAGAACATTATCAAAAACAAGTTTCTGTTAGCATATTATCAACAAGCTCATCATACAAAACATATTTTGCTAAAACTAATTAACTAAAGATGAATCCTTCGTCGGTTAACATTATCAACCGTTGATTATTTTATTTTTAAACTAAAGAGTCCAAGACATTAGAAGAAGAAAAGAGAGGAAAGAGAATTTTGTACAATTTTTGAAGTGACAATAGGTTTTTCCAACATACAAGGTCCCCAATAGGGAAGGCCGGAATGTGCACCCTAGTTTTAGAGGGGTGCATAAATTTGGACTCAATTATTGATTTTTTTTTAAGTAAATTAGTAGAAAAACATGTGTTATGCATATGCTTGTTTTGAGCTCCTTTAACAACATAAACTTTAAAAACAATTAAAAAAATAAAAAATAAAAATTTAATATTTTTATTTGTACTCATCCCATAAATAATTTAAAGAAATTTACAAATATATAATTGTATAAAATTTTGATTTGTACTTTGAAATATATAAAGATTTGAAGTTTTTTAATCTATTTTTAAAAAAATGTTATTTTTGTAAATATGGAAATATATGTTTAATATACAATTTTACTCATGAACATGTATAGTAGTATTAACGATGTTAGGGGTTGTTTTTATAATATTAGGGTTAGACCAACCAAAAATAGGTTTTTCCTTTATATTAGTAAGATGTTGATCTTTTTATTATGTTTGTAATGATTCCGACTATATGCACCCTAGTTAATCGGGGTGCACATTCCTCCCCACTCTATTTGTCAGTTAACTAGTTTTTGAATATTTCCAGGTTTGTCCAATTTTGAGTTTGGGTCGTTGACTTATTAGTCAACTATGTTTTCCGTCATTGACATGTTAAGTCGAGCGTATTCTGATGAGTTTATTTTCCTAAATAAACAAAGAAAAATGATAACCATTTTTTTTCATAACAAACCAAAAAGATAAACACTAAGCGGTCAGGGGTGAGCTGTTTCCTTTGTTTACGGTCACGAGTGCTTGCAACTTGGTATTGTTGATCTTTTTTATAAAACTGAATCAAAACTTTTTCCAACCGATCACACAAAAGAAGGCCTAAAAGAATCAAAAAATTTCCTTCCTAAGAGATCTCAAATCATAACATTATTCTCCATTACCTTTATATGAATCCCTCCGTATACCGGCGACAACAAATCAGTTCTTGGATATATTATCATGCCAAAATAGAACCCACGAAATCGTACCATATATTACTTGTTCTTCTTAGCTTCTAAATCTCTCCAAACCCATTATAAACATCCACACAATCGATAGAAGGAACTCAGCTTACTTCACGTAATGTGTTTATATTTTATTTTCCCCTAATAATGTTGTTTAGTGATTACTTGTGTTTGGGTTTATAATTTGGTGGTGGGATTTTAAGGTTGCAGAGGTTACAAAGTGTAAGAAATAACACCTTTGTGACCGTGTTTACAGGAAAGATAAAGTCTAATTCTAACTAAAACTCTAAGTCAGTCATGATGTTATTTTCTCTCCTTCTACTACTACGCATCTATTTTACACTTTTACTAGTTCAACACTCAGTTGCTAGTTGTTTTAGGGTGAAAACAAATATACTGCAAAGTGTTACTTTCAAGTAGGTTCAAGATATCAAGCTCGAACAGGACGAGCGTAAACCGAGAAATGGTCGTTCACGTCCTGCGTTGACTACAAAGATGGAAACGATTTGGGTAGTTCTTAGGGGAGGGAAGCAAAGAAGATTGAGAAATATCAGTAGTGTGTGAAGAAGAATGGATTCTTCGTAGAGAAATCGCTAATTATGTAGGTTTTTGGTTTCTTCATACTGGTTGTGTGATTGTGTGTTTCTGTCTTATTTCGAATAGATGAGAATCATCTATTTATAGTTTAAAAAGGACACATTGATATTCTCGTAAGTCGTGAAAGATAGGAAGAGGTGGAGAAATGATGATTGTGAAGATTATGTCACTCCTTGTTACCGCTTTGTAACCGCCCACTCCTTGTTACCTTACTGTTCGTGAAGGTTGTGTCACCATCCACGATGCCGTAGACCGCCAGACCAATACCCCAACGAGAATTCCTCCATGTTGTATTTGATATCTGATAGGTGCATAAATCATACATTTTAAGTAGTTTTTCCTGACCCTTATTTGCTATATTTGAGTGAATTACTATGTATTATTATTATTTTCGAAGTTTAGTCATCTTTTCAGGTTACAGTTCAGAAACCCGCAGAATGGAGCTGTATGGGAAGAATTACCGAGGAGCCAGTAAAACTCTGCTGAATTTAGGTCTTTCACCCTCCACAGTGCAGGAAATTGAATTACGAAGCCAACGGCGAAAGAACGAGGTCATTCTGATCTCGTATGAGGAAGTTATGGGCAAAGCCACATGGTGGCTAACTAGTTGGTGCTGCCAGCGCCAAGGCGCTAAGTTGGCTGAAGCAAAAGTGCGCTTGTGCTAAGTGGTCATGTGGAGGTGTTGTTGAGTTAGAGTGGTCCGAGTGGAAGGTGGCTAGCCTTGGTGGGGTAGTAGCTAGCTTGGGGAAGTCATATGGGATTAGGAAAGGATTTGGAGTTGATATATCTTGTTGGAGTGGAATAAGGAAACTTAGCACATTTCCTAGTTCTACTAGGATTGTGAAAGTGACTAACTCAAGTTCTATAGAAATAAATCAGGCATTTCTCGTGGCAAGCCTTTTAGAGAGGTAGATTGATAGACACATTTTAGTGTCTAAATTACACCTTAATTTCTAGTGAGTTAGCATTCGATTTTGTGTCTATTACGTGTTTTATTGCTTTTGTAGGGACATTAGAAGAATAAAGATTTGTGGAAAAATTGGCTCAAAAAGTGTTCAAAACACCCGGGAAAATGGATCAAGGCACCCACACTTTGGATTAGGGCACCCTTGGATCGGGATGGGCTGGATCGGACCAACTCAGCGGATTAACTCGGCCCAGTCAACTCGGTCAAAGTCAGTTGACCGAGTCAAACCCAGTTGACCAGGTCAAAGCTTCATCGGCAAAACAGAACTCAAATCAAATCGCAATTTTGATGGGATTTCAGCAAATTGATAAGTACCCAATCTAATTGAAGGTTCGTATAATTGATTAGAAGCTCTAGAAGCCGAAGATAAGGGCTGGAGAATCATGAATTTGGACGGGAAAAGGAATATGTTTCGGTTTTGGATAACTAGTGATTTCTCGTCAAATCACCGAGTTCTAATGGGATTGGAACATCCTAGAAGACTCACAGGGCCTATATAAAGAGTTTACAATCCTCAGAATCAAAGTACGAAGCTCCAGAACCACTTTTGCAATTTTCCGATCAAGTTCCGACTACGGCCGGTCACTGCTGCTGCTCCCGGTGATCGGTGTTCTTCACCATCGCCGCTGAAGAAGAAGACAGTGCAACAGTTTTAACTGTTGCTGTTTCAAATCTGTCTGTCACCATTTCTTCTCTCTTCTGTTGCTTGAAACTGTGCTGTAACAGTTGAACCCTGTTCCTGTGACGTTTATATCCGTTGCTGTTTGGCTGTTGCACTATTATTTCATCTTGTAATCGATATTTTGAGCAATGAAATCAACTTTTGAGCAATCTTTTTCCACCATGAGCTAAGTCTATTTACTGGGATGATGGATAAGGTAATTTTCTCAATTTTATGTGATTTAATTATTTTCTAATAATTATTTATAATTCTTTTATCATTAAAATTGCATAGCTTTGAATAGTAAAAACGGTTTTCTTTCAACAGTTGTGCTTTTGCTTGATGGATTATGCTTAGTTAATTAATTTTGATAATCCATGCTT
>JAJJMC010014820.1:66360-81886 GCA_023531435.1 Papaver californicum
TCTTCACGTGTTTAATCTTGTATTGGTCCCATCTATCTTGTGTATCATTTGAGCCAAGAATATCCAAGTTTTATCATGAATCAAAGTGTGCAGTTCTTAACAGCATTTTCCGTCCCGATCCCGTCCGTGACTGGCAGTTGACTCGGTCAACTCGGGTTGACCGAGTTGACTCGAGTTTGACCCGATTTTGACCGAGTTGACTCGAGGGTGCCCCTTATCCACTTCTAGGGTGCCAAATAACACTTGTCCTTGGGCGCCTTTATCACTTTTTGAGCAAATTTTTCCACAAATCTTTATTCTTCAAATGTACCTACAAAAACATAAAAACACGTAATATTTGCAAAATCGAATACTAACTTAATAGAAACTAAGGTGCAATCTAGACACTAAAATGTGTCTATCACCATGTACTTTATTGAAAGTAATGTGGCATATTAATGGTTAAGTATTAGCTTAAAAAAGACTTATTGTAAGTCTGAGAGGTATTTAAGGCCAATTGTAGGGCTCCTTGAGCAAGGAAACCTATTGAAATTCATATAAGACTCAATTTAGGACCTATATTGATAAGAAAGGCATATTCTGAGCAAAGCAGCTAGCAAAGACAACACTAGCTACTTAGCGCAAATAAGAAGGTGTTAACTCTCTTAAGATAAAAAGGCTAGTATGCTAACATCTCAGGAGTAAGACCAACATGCACATCTTTCGGTAAATATTAATTGTACTAGGACTAGGAAGATAGTTCCAAAGAGTTTTGAAATTAGCACTTCAATTATATAGTTAGCCACAAGCAAGGGCATCAGCCACAAGCAAGGGCGTCGTCCACAACAAGGGTGCTAGCCACAAGCAAGGGCGTTCGCCACAAAAAGGGCACTAACCACAAGCAATGGCGTTAGCCACAACAAGGGCATTTATCCACCAAGTGCGCTTATTCATCAAGTGCGTTAGCCATCAAGGGCGCTAAGCCAAGAGCATCGTGGCCAAGGATTGGCGCTTTTGTTGCTAGATTTAGTACTTTTGATGCTAGAGGTAGATTTAGCACTTTTGGTGCTAGATCTTAAGTGCTAAGCTAGTAATACGTGAGCTAAGGCCTTATTAGGTATTTTTATACTAGATAAGACGATTTTTGGTTAGTGAGCACCTCTCAGGTGCTAGAGTTTAGCGCCAGGAAAGTTAGCGCTTTTAGCGCTATTGTGGCTAACTAGTGCCAATGCGATGTGAAGTCGAATGGCTAGTGCTATCTTGGCATTAATATGAGAAAAGGATAGGGTTAGCCTAAATGAGAGGGTCAATGCATCTTTTATGACATTGTTTCTCGACTGTGGCGCATCGGAGAGAGTGACAAATTATTTGTGGCTTATTTTTAAGCAAAGTGCTAAAACAACATATTTAGGCTCAGAAGAGCAATTTCAGGTGCATTCGTTGCGAATGAAGCGTTAAGCTATACTATATTTCAGGGTTAAGCATTAGCTATTCCCTAGTTTAATAGATGTTGCTAGAACATAAATGCATATTCGATGCAATTTCAAGGAATTCAGCAGTAGAATATATGCGACTAGAGACTAGTTCGATACGGCATGGATATTACGAGCATTGAAGAGGTTACAAGGCGAATTTAGAATATTTAGATAGAATCTGTGTTCTCAATTCTCTTGCGGAATATAAATAGAAGTACAATATTCTTTATTAAGCATATGCGCATAAATAAGCATATATATGTTTTTTTTGTTTAGCAGAGGGTAATTTTATAATTCTAGCCCTTGTAAAAAATTCACCATCTACACTAGTAGTTATCAGATTCATTGTAAAACACTATATATTTGAGACTACATCTATAATATAAGGGAACTTTGATGGCTAGTCCAAAATACCCGGACCAAGTTAACCTATAGTCCACCCGGAAAAACCCATTTATCCATAAGTCCAAAAATGTTTTGAAAACTTACAATTACAGTTATGCCCATCACGTGGAATCATCCCATGAACTCCACCTCCTACACTCACTAGTACAAATTTGGACTTATAAGACATTTAAAAACTGCCACCAAAACATTTATGTGACAGTTTTGAAACATAATTGCACTGTCATTAAAGCCTCTGTTACGAAAGGGTCTATAAAAAACTGTTACGGAATCATGACTATAAGTATAAGTTTTTTCATAAACCTATCGTTGTTGACAACATACAATAACATTTTCTAATAAAATTGTCATTGGTAACTTAATTTCTTTTACTAAGGTGACAGTTTCTCCATAACCCTGTCATTGTTACTACTTACCGTAACATTTTCTTAAGAAAACTGTCATTAAAAACTTAACTTCTAAGACTAAGATGACAGTTTCTTCATAAACCTCTCATTATTGACAAATTACTGTAACATATTTTAAAGAAAGCTGTCATCAGTAACTCAATTTCTTACGAATAAGATAAGTGTTTCTTCATAAACCTGTCATAATTAAGAACTTACAATATCATTTTATAAATGAAACTGTCATGAGAAACTAAATTTCTTGTTCGAAGATAACAGTTTCTTCATAACACCGTCGTAGTTGACAACTTACAACAATATATTTTAAATAGAACTGTCATTGTAAACCCTCTTACATTGCACATTTTATGTGAAAGTGTCATCGTACACCCATTTCAGTAACATATTTTTCATACAACAGTCATCGTATAATGAGTTTTAGCAGTGACTTAATGTTACAGTTATTGATGATACTTTAAATTGAAAGATAGAGATAAAAAACAATTATATTTTGTAAATACCTTGTTCAACACAATGATACAACAAAAAATGAGATAAAATAAATAAATTATATCATTTTTTTCATTACAATAAAAAATATTTCTTGAACTCTAATGTTGTAAAGTAGCTTCCACTACCTCAGATTTCTTGAACTTCAGTGTTCTAACAGTATCTTCCGCTGCCTCTTGATTGGAGGAGGTCTTGTACTCTCCAATATTAGAAGAATTTGTGTAGTCACAACATCACTGTAAACTTCTGAAGCAAAATACTCCCGATACCTAGAAAGTAGATAACATTTCCATATGTTAAAAAGTCACCAAAAATTATAGACATAGTCCAAAACATGCCGAGACAAGAAAAGGAAACCGAATATCCTTCCGATCCTAGCCCACATAATTGTTGTGAACTCGTAGTCATAGAAATGTGAAGAAAAATATTTTATGATGAATAATGCAAACCAGGGATTTCAACTATTCAAAATGCAACATAGAAAAGTAAAATATCACATTGTTGTGAAACCATCTGTTTAGCGGTCTTGTAGTATTGCATTCATTTACTCTATATCCAATGTTTATATTGTATCGAAAAAACCCGAGGCTTACTTGAAACCAGATAATAACACAATGGATGAAGAACTGTTCTTCAATAAAAATTATGTCATTGGATCCATGACATAACTTCTGAAGCTAAGCTCTCACAGTTACTTGTACATATAGAAAAGAATCACATTACCCATATAATAAGAGAGGTAATAGTTGTAAACACAATCTAAAACGCTGCATACAAGTGAACATGCCAAATTAAGTAATCAAAGAAAAAAACGAGCATCCTGTATCTCGTCCCAGGTAATTTTATGCTTTTTTAGAATGGAAGAAAAAACATTTGATGATAAATAATACATCCCAGGGGTTCAACTATTCAAGATACAACTGAGAAATATATAATATAAACACAAAAAAATATTTATTTGGCAGAATCATCATGGTGAATTTTACTTACTATGAACCTATAAGAGTATTTGAAATAAACAAAGACATAATATATATGCTTACTTCAAGCCCTGTTAAGCATCCAAAATGTTGCTTCTGTAGAGTACTATCTTTCACTTTACCATTAGCAAGTGGTCGAGCACTTAGGGAATCGATATTTCTTAAAAAAATAAGAAATATAGTTCAGATTGTTTAAATTCTCATTAAATGAAACTAATGACAAGTACAAGTGTGAGTGTCCTTTCATTCCCTGGGTGATAGCAATAACAAATCAATTAATTGTGTGTCCAACGAAAGAATGAGCACATGAACTAGATGCTCAAGTGAACAACGAGATGATATGGACCTGAGGTACAAAATAGTTTAGGGCTCACCAGAATTTAAGTCCAGCAACAAACAATCAAACACAATTATGCTTAATCTCAATATTATCTCTTATCTTCTCAGATTTAGGCCTAGAAATTAACAAAATATGAGCAAGAGATGAAAAAATTAACTATACAGGAAGGCTTAAAATGATTAAAGTTTAAAATAACACGATAAGCAAGGGCCAATTAGAAAAAGCAACCTTTAAATCTGTAAGTAGCCAAGTCCACTTCACGATATCAGTAATTCTACCAACAATTGAAAGCATTGGGATAAAAAACTCTGGTGGCATATGGTCATGGGCAATGTAAAGTAAGGAAACAAATAATTATGACACGAACTTGAGCTTTCATTTGAGGCTGATGTTGTAACAATTAAATATTAAGTAATAAGTTGACTGACATATCCAAGATAACCTGCATTTCCAGGAGAAATTCCTATTCCTGAAGTTAGTTCTAGTAGCATCTAAATTATTAATCTGATGGAAGTATCCAGTCATACTGTTAAGTAACAAACAAATGGCATGGCCACTAGGTCCGATAATACCCCTACAACTATCGCATGTCGATGATGTAATTTTAAAAGTGGTAAATAAAGTGTTTGATTCTCGAACTTGTGAAGGTAATGATTTTAGAAAATAATGGATCTAATCTAAACTAATAAAAATTAGGAAAATAAACTAGAGATGTTTTTAGAAAATATTGGAGAGAACCAGGAATCAGGATTCAGTTATTCCTAACAACTATGTGATTAATCGGGTAATTCTTTTTAAATAGATTAATGCTCAAATATTGCCAACATAGGTTTTTATGCAAACAAGCAGAGGTAAATCATAAGCATGGAACATCAATGGTTGTCAACCCAGCATGATCCATCAAATAAAAGCACAACTGCTGAAAGAAAACCGTTTTTCTATTTCGAAACTATGCAATTTTAACAAGTAAAGAATTATAAATAATTAATTAAAAATAGAGTTACCACATAAAATTGAGAGAAAAACCTCCTCCATCATCCCAGTAAATAAACTTAGCTCATGGTGAAGAAAACTTGCTCAAAAGATCTTTTCATATGCTCAAAAAGTCGATTACAAAGTTGAATAATTGTGCAACAGTGAAACAGCAACGGTATAAACGTCACAGGAACAGGCTTCAATTGTTACAACACGGTTCAAGCAAGAAAAGAGAGAGAAGAAATGGTAACAGGAGCTGTTTGAATTAGCTACAGATATAAATGTTACTTAGTCTTCTTCTTCGGTGATGGCAGGTGAAGAACACGTCGGCCGGTGCAGCAGCAGATGATCGGCGGTTAACGGAAGTTGGCCGGAATTACTCTGAATTGATTTCTAGGGCTGCGTCCTGATTTCTCTTGGATTCTCTTCATATATATAGGCTTTACAAACCCTATGGAGAGTTCTAAACCTAATAGAACTCTCCAAAACTCTCCAAAATCTTCCCAAATCCGAATCAAACATGGAGTCCTTTTTCCGGCCGGATACACTCCGGGAAACTCGTAAAATTGGTTGTGTGGGTCTTGTATCAATCTCTTCTATCTTGTGGGACACTTTGGAGCTGAAAACAACACAAAAATTACGCGAGAATCGTACACAGCAGCTTCTCCTGTGTTCCCGATGAGTTGGCCCGATCCAGCCGAGTTGACCGGCTGAGTTAGCCCGATCCAACTCATCCCGATACAAGGGTGTCTCTTAACCATTTCTGGGGTGCCAATAACACTAGTCCTTGGGTGCCTTTATCACTTTTTAGCCAATTTTTCCACAAATTTTATTTTTCTAATGTACCTACAAAAGCATAAAAACACGTAATAAACGTAAAATCGAATACTAACTCACTAGAAATTAAGGTGCAAATTAGACACTAAAATATGTCTATCAAATACCCCCAAACTTACTATTTTGCTAGTCCTCGAGCAAACTACTCTAAAAAAAATAAAATAAAAATCCTAACTCACTTTCGCAGAAATCGCGACTTCATTTAGCGTATGCAGTAAGCCGTTAAACCCCTAGGTATCCCTAGTGGAGAGTTTTGTCTCGTGAGGGTTTACAAGAGGTATACCCACAAAACCTGAATCTAGATCTTAGCAACACGTGAACAATTAAGGATAGACACTAAACAAGCTAGTTAGTTGGTTACTCAAATATTCGGCTATAAAGACCATTACCCTTTTATGATCCAATTACTGTACACGAGTGTTAACTTAAGCATACTAAAATTCATATATAAGACAACAGAGTTCTACTCAGATAATTGTCTAACACCCATCACATGAAAAGACTTAGAAGATGAACGTAGACTGTAGAAGATCGCAAATGTTGACCAAGGCGAACGATGTGTCCCATATCTGTCTGAAGGTCAGTACCGAGATGAAACCTAGTGTGTCGAGATACTCCCCATTTATTTTCAACGGTTACTAAAAATATTTACAAGTTCCCATGGATCCTGCGTTCCACGCTTGCTTAGGCGACGGAGACAGGGAGAACTTTAAAATAACAAATACTATTTTTTCTCAATTTTTTTTCTAACTTTTTTCGATTTTTTTTTCCTTTTTTTTTTTCTTTTTTTTTTCGATTTTTTTTTTTTTTTCTTCTGACACCTAATACATGTGTGTTCCCATGGATCCTGCATTCCACGCTTGCTTAGGCGACGAAGATAGGGGGACCACACACATAACTGTAAAACACTAACGTATTATTCATGTGGGGCATGATCTCAACACACTAAATGTCATTCCAGTGCTAATTAACATGTCGATGCTAGGACCCACCAATATTCTCAGAGAAACACGAAATTGCAAATAATAAAACAGAAGGTGATGTGGTGGTGAACTCTGTCTCCTTTATGAATAGACCATCTAGCTGGGAAGACAATCCTCATAGAAAAATGGCTAAGTTTCCATCTACCTAGAGTGGTTAGTGTCACCCTGAATTGTTCACATGCTTCTAAATTCCAAATCTTATTAATCCTAAAAAGTCTCCCAATACCCCCAAACTTAAATTAAACAGTGTCCTCAATGTTTCCAAGTAAAGAACAGTACCAGAAGAGTAAAAGTAGGGAAGTCAGAAAGATAGTACCTGAATGAAGCGTAGCAATCCTTCTAAAGAGAAAAATAAAGCTGAAAAATCCTAACAATCTAATACATACATACAACAACGGCTCTGATGGTCAATCAGAGTATGCTGGGTCCTCCAGAGGGACCTCCTCAATATTACATGTAGGGTTAGACTATAAAAACGGTTTCAGTCGTTGACCGTTGACTTTGGTGATGTTTCCACCATCCTGAGTCTCAATCTCAATAGCTCCATGAGGAAAGACAGTGCGAACCACATATGGACCCGTCCACCGAGAGCGTAACTTCCCGGGGAACAGATGTAACCGTGTGTCATACAGAAGAACTTTTTGACCTGGAGAAAATGACTTTCGTAAAATATTCCTATCATGCACGAGTTTCATTTTGTTCTTATACTCCCTAGCACTATCATAAGCATCAATCCTAATTTCCTCCAACTCATTGAGCTTGAGTTTCCTATGAGCACCTGCCTTGTCAAGTGACTAATTTAGTTGTTTCACAGCCCAATATGCTCTATGTTATAACTCAACAGGCAAGTGGCACGCTTTTCCAAAAACTAAACGGTAGGGGGACATTCCTATTGGGGTTTTAAACGCAGTACAATAAGCCCATAAGGCATCAGTGAGCCTTGCTGACAAGTCTTTCCTATTTGGGTTGACTGTCTTTTCTAGAATATGTTTTATTTCCCTATTGGAAACCTCTACCTGACCACTAGTCTGGGGGTGATAAGGGGTGGTCACCTTGTGAGTAATACCATATTTCTTCATCAGAAGCCTAAAAGGTCTATTACAAAAATGTGACCCACCATCACTAATTATAGCCCTAGGTGTACCAAAACGTGCAAAAATATTATCATTCAAAAATCGGACCACTACCCTATGTTCATTAGTTTGACACGACACCGCCTCTACCCATTTAGACACATAGTCTACAGCAACAAGGATATAGAGATTACCTAGAGAACTAGGAAAGGGACCCATAAAATCAATACCCCATACATCAAAGACCTCAATAATCAAAATCGGGTTCAGGGGCATCATGTTTCTACGGGTCACGGTTCCTAGCTTCTGGCACCTGTCACAAGCAACACAGCGGCTGCGGGAGTCTTTAAACAATGATGGCCAGTAGAATCCACACTGCAATATCTTAGCGGCAGTCTTCTTGGCACTAAAGTGACCTCCACAAGCCTGATTGTGACGAAAATAGATAATATTGGACTGTTCAGTCTCAGGTATACATCTCCGAATAATCTGGTCTGGACAATACTTAAACAAGTAAGGATCATCCCAAAAGAAGTGTTTTACCTCAGCTAAAAACCTAGAACGATCTTGTCTACCCCAGTGTTGGGGTATTCGACCAGTAACAAGATAGTTCACTGTGTGTGCATACCAAGGTGACTCAGAAACAACAAAGAGTTGTTCATCAGGAAAACTATCCCTCACAGGAGGGGAGTTGTCTGGAGTATCTAAGACTAGTCTAGACAAGTGATCGGCCACTACATTCTCTGCACCCTTCTTATCCCTAATTTCTAACTTAAATTCCTGCAACAACAGGATCCATCTTATCAGTCTAGGTTTCGAGTCATTCTTAGACAAAAGGTACTTCAGGGCAGCATGGTCTGTGAAGACTATAACCTTAGATCCTAAGAGATAAGACCTAAATTTGTCTAAGGATAACACTATGGCTAACAAATCCTTTTACGTGGTGGTATAGTTCAACTGCGCATCATTCAGGGTTTTGCTAGCATAATAGATCACATGTAGTAGGGTCTTGAGCTTCTCAAAAGCTCCTAAACAGTCATCATCAAAGGTAAACTTGGTATCTTTTGCAAGTAAGTTGCAAAGAGGTCTAGCAATCAGACTAAAATCCTTGATGAATCTACGATAAAATCCTGCATGCCCTAGGAAAGACCTAATGTCTTTGACGGTTCTAGGAACCTGTAGAGTCTTGATAATGTCTACTTTGGCTTTGTCTACTTCTATGCCCTTGGCAAAGACTATGTGCCCTAGAACTATTCCTGACCTAACCATAAACTGACATTTCTTCCAATTGAGTACTAAATTCATTTCCTTACACCTAGCTAACACTAGCGACAAATGATGCAAGCACTCATCAAACGAAGAACCAAACACAGAAAAATCATCCATAAAGACCTCTAGAAACCGTTCCACTATGTCAGAGAATATGCTCATCATACACCGTTGAAATGTGGCTGGTGCATTGCATAACCCAAAGGGCATGCGCCTATATGCAAAAGTGCCAAAGGGGAAGGTGAAAGTGGTTTTCTCCTGGTCTTTCGGGTCAATAACAATCTGATTATAACCAGAGTAGCCATCCAGAAAGCAATAATGGCTATGTCCAGCTAATCTTTCTAGCATTTGGTCAATAAAAGGAAGGGGAAAATGATCCTTCCTTGTGGCCTTGTTCAATTTCCTATAGTCTATACAAACACGCCAACCCGTGGTCACTCGGGTCGGGATTAATTCATTATCCTCATTCTTGACTACAGTGATACCTGACTTCTTAGGGACAACCTGAACTGGGCTGACCCACTTACTGTCTGAAATTGGGTAAATAATACCCGCATCTAGCAACTTAAGCACTTTTTTTCGAACTACCTCCTTCATGTTTGGGTTGAGCCTACGATGCATCTCCCTAGACGGTTTGGACTCCTCTTCTAAATGGATCTGGTGCATACAAACTGTTGGGCTAATTCCCCTAATGTCTGCTATGGTCCATCCTAAGGCTTTCTTATTGTCCTGAAGCACGGTTACTAGCCTATTCTCATGGTCACTATCCAAATCTGAAGCTACAATCACAGGTAAGGTTCTCTGATGGGCCTAAGTACACATATTTCAGGGTATCTGGTAGCTGCTTAAGGTCCAATTTTGGAGGTTCTTCTAGGGAGGGAACTAAGGTTGACTTAGGGACTAGTAAGTGTTCGAATCTAGGTGTCCACCTATTGCTAGTGTCTAACAGAGGTACTGAATCTAGCAAGGCATTCACCTCATTAATTTCCCTATCATCCAAATCTAATCCAAAGTGGGCTAGACATTTCTCTAACGGGTCTTCTATCAAAGTGTTTGGTAATGACTCCTGAACTAGGGTCTCTATCACGTTGACGGTTTCTAAGATGGGGTCATCTAACTCTAGTGGTTGATTACTAATGTTGAAGATATTCAGCTCAATAGTCATGTTACCAAAAGACAAGTTCATAACACCATTACAACAGTTAATGATCGCATTAGATGTTGCTAACAACGGGCGACCTAGTATAACCGGTATCTGATTTTCTGGATCAGGCACGGGTTTGGTATCAAGCACAACAAAGTCCACTGGATAAATAAATTTATCCACCTCAATCAAAACATCTTGTATGACACCACGAGGAATTTTCACAGACCTATCAGCTAACTGCAAAGTCATCTGGATAGGTTTCAAATCGCCTAGTCCTAGCTGGAGGTACACATGGTACGGCAGTAAGTTCACACTGGCTCCTAAATCGAGTAAGGCTCTTTCTACCCGATTATGGGACTGTTGTGCAAGCTATGGTTGGGGAACCTGGGTCTTTGTACTTAACTGTTGTACTATCCTGCAAAATGGAACTTACGTGACTAGCTATAAAGGCCTTCTTATGTACGCTAAGTTTTCGCTTTCGCGTACACATATCCTTAAGAAACTTGGAATAAGCAGGAATCTGCCTAATTGCATCTAATAATGGAAGGTTGATCGTGACTTTCTTAAAAACTTCCATTATTTCATCCAAATTGGATTCCTTCCTAGTAGGTGCTAACAACCTTGGGTATGGGGCTCTAGGCATGAAATCAGTTCTCTGAGGGATTGCCTCAGGCTCGTCATAGACTTTATCAGTCTCTTCAACTATTGGGTCAGGGTGAACTACAGTTTGTTCACTATCAGGCCTAGTTACCTTGTTATCCACTACCTTACCATTCCTAAGGGTACTAATTGCATTCACATGACTGGATGATTTCTCACCAGTCGACATTTCATTGACTCCTCTAGGATTGGGTTGGGGTTGACTAGGGAACCTACCAGGCTCTCTCTCTCTCAGAGCCGCAGGAATGTCACTTACTGAGGTTTGTAAATTAGAAATAGCTTTTTCTAAGGTATGGAATCTCTGCTCATTCCTTTCGTCATTGCTGGGATGAGTTGGACCAGCCAAATTCTTATAACTGAAGCCTGGAGGACCTTTAGCATTACTAAACTGACCTTGAGCCTGGCCTTTCGACCAGGAAAGGTTCGAGTGGTTTCTCCAGCCAGGGTTATAAGATTCTGAATATGGGTCGAACTTTCTCTGGTTATTAAATCTAGTGTTAAAGAGAAAGAGCCTGCTCTTCGAATTGGTTGGGCTCTGAACTACTAGCTTGATTCATTTCGACCAGTTCTAGCCTTCTAGATAAGGCTTCTATTTGGGCCTTTTGATCAAAAGATCCTTCTACCCTATTAACATTTCCTCTTCCTAGAAGAATTGTTCTTTTTGGCTCCCTACTGCTCTCCCACTGCTGGGTTTTCTCGGCGATGTCCCTCAGAAGTTTCATCGCCTCAGCAGGAGTCTTACTGTCGAACCCTCCGGTTGACAAAGACTCGACCAAGGTTATGGATGCGTAGTCCAAACCCTCATAGAGGATCTGAACTAGCCTTAACTCCTCTATACCGTGGTCTGTTCATTGGGACAATAAATCATTGAACCTTTCTACATACACATACAAAGACTCTCCCTCTAGCTGGGAAAACGTGCATATTTTCTGCCTAACAGACGAAATTTTATTCCTAGGGAAGAACTTCTGAATAAAAGCTGAAGTAAGTTGGGAATAGGTTTCAACTGACTGAGGAGCCAAGCTGTATAGCCACGACTTGGCTTTGTCTCTTAGTGAAAAGGGAAATAGTCTAAGTTTAATAGACTCGTCATTCAAGTCTCTAATCCTGATTGTGCTACATATTTCCTCGAATTCCCTAACATGAAAATAGGGATTTTCGTTTTCTTTTCCTAAGAATAATGGAAGCATCTGGATGATTCCTGGTTTCAGTTCGTAGCTTGCTTCAGTAGCGGCTAACTTGATACAAGATGGACGTGAGGTCCGGGTCGGATTCAACAAATCCTTCAGAGATGTCATTGCTGACACGGTCTCGGGAGTGACTAGTTCACTCTCAGTTGGCTTCTCAAGGTTAAGGTGAACTACAAGTCTTCCACTAATTAACCTACCTTGAGGGTCTCTATCCCAAGTTCTCCTTAAGGGCGTTCTTGGCAAGCAAAAATTAAATCCTAACAAGAAATTAATCAAACACAATCGTGTCCTGACTCAACCAAATCAAACCTAAATCTAGCAAACAACAAGCATGATGGCTCCACTTAGATTGTTTCTAGACCAGCTTCTATTCTTTCAAAAAGCAACTGGTTACAATTTTAGCAAACCTCTTAGAACGATTTGAATTAGATTAAGTCGAAGAGAAACAGGAGAAGCTCAATGGAGCTTTGATACCCCTGTCTCTTTGGCACTTTTCCCTGGGTTACAAGGGGGCTCTAATCAACTTAAAAAAATCTTCCTGAACTTCGAGTTAAGCTAATAAAGTAACCCATACAGTCCTTTTGAAAGATTTTCCAATTAACTCGATACCCTATAGGTCTCTTTCTAGTCAAGATTTTAGGCTTAGGTTCGCGTATGTTTCGTTTTCCTAAGCGGGCAAGAAGGAGACGGTGATGAAATCTGAAACCTTATCTTGTATGTCTAGGCCTTGCCCTTTACTATGCAAAAATTAAAGTCCGTATTCAGTCCTCAACATATATGCATACAAAGGCGTCCAGAAAACCCACTGACAGGAGATTCGTGGGTTGGTGGAAGTTTACCTCCCGTACCAGACGGGCGATGAACCGTTGAAGTCGACTCGGGCCACTAATATCCTTTTCAATAGTGTGCGAACCCGAGGGGCCGAGACAATATCGTAATTGTCGTCCTTCCCTGCACACAGTTTGATATTTAAAACTACCCTTCCGTATGGTTTAAAAATAATAAAATGTCCAAAATGTCCAAAAGAGAATCCAAAAAGTGTCCGAAAATAAAAAAAAAATTACAGAATTAATAAAAACCCTAATACAATTTTCTAAAACTAATTAAAACTAATTAAAATAAACTAAAAATCTAATTAAGAAAAAAAAAAAAATCTTCGATCTTCTTTTTCGTTCTTTAAGCTTTTCCCTTTTAATTCCAAGTCTTTAGCTTTAATTCCAAAACTTTGGCTTACTCCCTTTTCGATCAAAAATTCAACCTGTAGCAAAAAGAGAAATACCAAAAGAACGTAAAATAGAACAAAGTAAAATAATAAAAATAAAAATAAAAACCTAAAAATAAATATAAAACCCTAAACCTAAAAACAAGTCCGCGTCGATGGCGCCAAAAATTGATGTAATTTTAAAAGTGGTAAATAAAGTGTTCGATTCTCGAACTTGTGAAGGTAATAATTTTAGAAAATAATGGATCTAATCTAAACTAATAAAAATTAGGAAAATAAACTAGAGATGTTTTTAGAAATTATTGGAGAGAACCAGGAATCAGGATTCAGTTATTCCTAACAACTATGTGATTAATCGGGTAATTCTTTTTAAATAGATTAATGCTCAAATATTACCAAAATAGGTTTTTACGCAAACAAGCAGAGGTAAATCATAAGCATGGAACATCAATGGTCGTCAACCTAGCATCATCCATCAAATAAAAGCACAACTGCTGAAAGAAAACCGTTTTTCTATTTCGAAACTATGCAATTTTAACAAGTAAAGAATTATAAATAATTAATTAAAAATAGACTTACCACATAAAATTGAGAGAAAAATCTCCTCCATCATCCGAGTAAATAAACTTAGATCATGGTGAAGAAAACTTGCTCAAAAGATCTTTTCATTGCTCAAAAAGTCGATTACAAAGTTGAATAATGGTGCAACAGTCAAACAACAACGGTATAAACGTCACAGGAACAGGGTTCAATTGTTACAACACGGTTCAAGCAAGAAAAGAGAGAGAAGAAATGGTAACAGGAGCTGTTTGAATTAGCTACAGATGTAAATGTTACTTAGTCTTCTTCTTCGGTGATGGCAGGTGAAGAACACGCCGGCCGGTGCAGCAGCAGATGATCGACGGTGAACGGAAGTTGGCCGGAATTACTCTGAATTGATTTCTAGGGCTGCGTCCTGATTTCTCTTGGCTTCTCTTCATATATATAGGCTTTACAAACCCTAGGGAGAGTTCTAAACCTAATAGAACACTCCAAAACTCTCCAAAATCTTCGCAAATCCGAATCAAACATGGAGTCCTTTTTCCGGTTTATACACTCCAAGAAACTCGTAAAATTGGTTGTGTGGGTCTTGTATCAATCTGTTCTATCTTGTGGGACACTTTGGAGCCGAAAACAACACAAAAATTACGCGAGAATCGTACACAACAGCTTCTCCCGTATTCCCGATGAGTTGGCCCGATCCAGCCGAGTTGACCCGCTGAGTTGGCCCGATCCAACTCAGCCCGATCCAAGGGTGTCTCTTAACCATTTATGGGGTTCCAATAACACTTGTCCTTGGGTGCCCTTATCACTTTTTAGCCAATTTTTCCACAACTTTATTCTTCTAATGTACCTACAAAAGCATAAAAACACGTAATAAACGTAAAATCGAATACTAACTCACTAGAAATTAAGGTGCAAATTAGACACTAAAATGTGTCTATCAGTCGACTAACAATAAAAGTGACACTTGGTGGAAAAAATAAATATAACCTTGCTCCTAACTCTGCCCATGAAGTCTCATTGATCCTCATGGAATCAAGATAGCTTCTACTTTTTGCACTTGTGCTAAGCTTGTCTTCCCTTAAGTCAGATCTCATACTGACGCCACAAGTTTTCTCTTTCTTTCCTCAGCATCTTAGAATATCTAGGATCATAATTTAAAAGTTGTTTAGCGGCGGACCAGGAAGTAAGAATAGTCTTCCCATATGCACTCACTTCATCACTTGCTTCTGCAGTTATGACATCATCTAGCAAAGCTTAGAATACAAGCGCCCAACCCTGGAAATGTCAAAACGACATTATCAGGTCAAATAGAAAAATGTAGATAGAATTAAGGCCAAGCTACAAGATAAAAAATATTGACCTATTTAAACAAATAAATGAAATCACAAACTATTTGGCCAATGGGCCACCTCTTGTATAAGACATAATTTCTTTACTGCATCCACACCATGCAGACCTCCAACAGATCATTATGGATCTCATAAAAATTATGTTACTCCCAATTGATAGGTGCATAATTCACACATATAAAGTAGTTTTTCCTGAACCT
>JAJJMC010014823.1:0-18542 GCA_023531435.1 Papaver californicum
ACACGATCTACAACAGTTCTTCAATGTATTATCTTCTTCTTCTTCCTTTCTTCGGTCTGAGTTGCAAAAACAACTCTGATTTTTTTTTCTCTTCTCTAACTCTTTCCCGTCTCTTTATCTCCCCCAACTTGTTCCCCTTGGCTTTTATTTATACTAGAACGACCAAAAATTTCTCATATCTTCGAAGAAATCTTTTTAATCAATACAAAATATTCGGCAGCAACTCGATGATCTTTTTCTTTCTCTATTTCTCGATGCAACTTCCTTACCCGAACTTAATTCTGATTTTCTTTCCTCTCTTACACAAGACACGATTCGGCTGTTGCCCTATTTATCTCGAACAGTTAATCAAACCAAAACCGAGAATAATTTATTTCTCGAAACAAAATAGAGAGACGTGTATATCTCAAGATTCTGTTTTTGTTTTGTGGGTCTCTCGTGCACTGATTGATACCAAAAAGGGAAGAGAATATTGTTGTCTTAATTCTCTTAAAGACTTTCAAAAAAAACTCCTCAACAATTTCCAAAGTTCGAGCCGCCAAAATTGGTGTTTCAATTTGAAGAAGAAGCGGTGCCCTTATCCAAGTAGTGGGTGCATTTAGTAATTTGGGCACCTTTATCAATTCTTCATGGGTGCCTTTAACACCTTTTGAACCGATTTTTCCACATATGTATTCTTCAAAAATACCTACAAACACAATAAAAATACAATAATAATATAAAAATATAGTAATAACAATATAAATATGAGCTTAAATAAGACATAAAATTGTGTCTATCAAATACCCCCAAACTTATTATTTGCTAGTTCTCGAGAAAATCTAATATAAAATTCCTAACTCATTGTCGCAGGCATCGCGGTTGCACTTAGCGTGTGCAACAAGCCTTTAAATCTCTAGGTGGCCCTAGTGGACGAGTTTTGTCTCATGAGGAATTACAAGAGATATACCCACAAAACCTTTTCTCCAAACTTTAGATACTTGTGAACGATCGAGGGTAGACACTAAACATGCTATTTAGTTTGCAGCAAAATTCATTGGCTATAGGAGGAATTACCCCGTTTTGATTCCACTTGTTGTACACGAGTTTTTACTCAAGCATACTAAAATTCATAGATAAGAAAACAAAGCACTACTCAGGTAGTCGTACAATGGACCACAATACTCGGAATCTAACAAACAACAATCACATAAATAAATCAAGAAGATGTATATAGAGATGATGAAGTTTGCACATGTTGACTAAAGTGAACGGTGTTTCCCATATCTGTCTGAAGGTCAGTGCCAGGATGAATCTTAATGGATTGAGATACGCTCCTACTGGTCTTTTAATCCTTATACAAATATCGACTCAAACGGTATGTACAAGGGCCCCAACGGTCGATTTATTGAAAATAAAACAATATTTTTTTATTTTATTTTTTGTCTAAATAATATACAATAATGGGGCTTGATCTCAATCACTCTACTTCATCCCAACACCGATAACAAGGCGATGCTGGTGCCCCACCAAATCACTTAAAGAAACACAAAAAGTTTGCAAAAATAAAAATAGAACGTGATGGTGATGATTCGAGATATGGTGACGACTATCATGTTATTTATAACACATGAGCTTGACTTTTTATGAATAGACCATTTATTTGGGTCCCTCAATTCCTATAGCCAAGAAATTTGTTTCCACCTACCTAGAATAGTTAGTTTCATCCTGAATTGTTCACAAGTTTCTAAGTTTTGGTGTTTTTGGTACAATTAAATTTTTTTAAATTTTTCTTCCTTACCCCAAACTTAAATTGAACATAGTCCTTGATCTTCTAAAGATAATGAATAAAAGAATAAACAACAAGAAATACCGAGCAGAGTAAAAGAGATAAGGAAAGATGTTACCAGCATCGTGTACCAAAAACATATTGGTTGCCTCTCATAAAGCGCTAAGTTTAATGTCTTCATCCAGAGAACATCTACCTACAAAAAATTAGTCATGATAAACGGGATCCTCTAAATTTATATTTCCCACATCAGGGTTGGGCAATTATGAATGGTTTCAACCGTTGACCATTGACTTTGAAAGACTCTCTAGTATCATGGTTTATAATCTCAATAACACTGTGCGAATACACGGTCTTGACGTAGAATGGTCCAGTCCAACGAGATCTAATCTTACCAGGAAATATTTGAATACGAGAATTATACAAGAGAACTTTTTGGCCTAGGGTAAACGACTTTCGAAGAACGGATTTGTCGTGAAAACCTTTGGTTTTCTCTTTGTAAATTTTTTCACTTTGATAAGAATCATTGTGAATTTCTTCCAACTCATTAAGTTGTAGTCTATGGTTGGCTCCAGCAGTGGACATGTCAAAGTTCAGCTTTTTGATGGCCCAATAAGCACGGTGTTCTAACTCTACTGGAAAATGACATGCTTTACCAAAGACAAGTTTGTACGTAGACATCCATAGAAGGGTATTAAAAGCAGTTCGATAAGCCCACAAAGCATCCAATAAACGTAAAGACTAATCTTTTCGGGATGGGTTTACGGTCTTTTCCAAGATTTGTTTGATTTGCCTATTAGACACTTCTACTTGGCCACAAATTTGTGGGTGGTAAGGTGTAAAAACCTTATGGCTGATGAAGGATTTCTTGGCGAGGGCCTCAAAATATCGATTGGAAAAATGGCAACCTCCATCACTAATAATTTCACAAGGCATACTAAAACGAGAGAAAATGTTCTCTCTAACAAACTTGATCACAACATGGCGATCATTTGTCTTGGTAGCTATAGCTTCAACCCACTTGGACACATAGTCAACGACTAGCAGAATATAAAATTTACCAAAAAAATTAACAAAGGGACCCATAAAATCAATACCCCATACATCAAATATTTATATTATCAAGATAGAATTCAGTGGCATCATATTACGGCGGGTCAACTTTCCTAATTTCTGACCCCTTTCACAAATTTGACAGAATTTGTAGGAATCTTTAAATAAGTACGGCCAATAGAAACCAGATTGCACGACCTTAGCAGATGTTTTCTTGGAATTGAAGTGACAAAAAGTGAGCACACTAGAGAATTTGTTATCAGGATTACAATGACGGATGAGCTGATCTGGACAATATTTGAATAAGTACGGATCATCCCAAAAAAATGTTTGAATTCATACAAGAATTTTACTCTATCCCGCTTAGACCAATGCTTAGGCATTTGACCAATTACCAAATAATTAACAATATAAGCAAACCAGGGTAACTAAGAGATGTAAAACAATTTTTATCAGGGAATGTGTCTAAGAATGATATCTCATTATCTCTAGAATCAGCAAGAATACGGGATAAATGGTCGGCTACTACATTTTTAGAACCCTTTTTATCACGAATTTCTAGAGTAAATTCTTGTAACAGTAAAACTCATCTAATCAATCGAGGCTTCGAGTCCTTCTTAAAAAGAAGATACTTGAGCGCGGCATGATCAGAGTAAACTATGATTTTTGACCTAAGAATGTACGATCTAAATTTTTCAAGAGAAAACACGATGGCTAGCAATTACTTCTCAGTAGTGGCGTAGTTCACCTGTGTATTGTTTAGGGTTTTACTGGCATAATAAATCACAGAAGGTGCTTTATCATGTCGTTGTCCAAGGACAACACCGACAACATTATCAGATGTACCACACATGAGTTCAAATGGGATGTTCCAATCAGGTGGTCGGATGATATGGGAAGAAGTTAACAAAGATTTAAGTTTCTCGAAATCTTCAACACATGATTCATCAAATACAAAGGAATTATCTTTAGCAAATAGGTTCGATAGAGGTAAGGCAATATTACTAAAGTCTTTGATGAAACGACGATAGAATCCAGCATGACCAAGGAAAGATCTAACTCTTGTTATATTCTTGGGAGGCCTTAATTTTGAAATTAGGTTAACCTTGGCTCTATCAACTTCTATTCCCTTAGCGGACACCACATGTCCTAATACTATTCCAGATTTAACCATAAAATGACATTTTTCCCAGTTTAGGACTAAGTTTTTTTTCTTTATAACGTTCTAGAACTAGTGTAAGGTGGTGCAAACATTCATCGAAAGAAGAACCAAAAACCGATAAATCATCCATAAAGACCTTGAGAAACCGCCCCACCATGTCCTAGAAGATACTTAGCATTCAACGTTGGAATGTTGCGGGTGCATTGCACAACCCAAAAGGCATACGCCTGTAAGTAAAAGTACTAAATGGAAATGTGAAGGTTGTTTTCTCTTGGTCTTCTGGGGCTATGAGGATTTGGTCATACCCAGAGTATCCATCTAGAAAACATTAATGGCCATGACCGCCTAATCATTCTAGCATCTGGTCGATAAATGATAGACGCTTAATTTATACATTATTATTATTTAATTTTGTATTAATATTATTGTATTATTTTTGTTATCAGATAGTTCACATAAAACTCAAAGTTACGAAAAATTGTATTAAACAGGACTAAGCCTGTGACGTCGCCAGATACCTTACTGGGCAGCAACAAGGTCTATACGTTGAAAGGTTGAACTCTCAAATGTTGGTTTTCGGCGACGTATTAAAGATAAAAGAGAAGAGAGAGAAAAGTTAAGAAGCAAAACCTGACATACAACAGACAAAAGTTAGAGAGAACAACATAAAAAGTGAGAGAATTATTAGGCTGACAGAAATCACTTGTGAAGGGGCTACTTTAACTAGGTGTCCTTTTATGTGGTTGTAAGTGGACATAGGTTTGCTTGGACCGTGTGAAAGGGTGGAAAGGACAAAAGGAAAGTATAAAAAGAAAAGAGTGTTCAGTTTTTCTTGTTGACTGGTACGGTAGAGTTCACAAGAGATGATGGTGACGTTGTCTAAGAGTAGGTGGAGTTGGTTAGTCGTGTTGCTGTTTGGGTAAGGCGTCAGGTGGAGCTAGAGGCTAGGTGATGAGGTGACCTAAAGAGAAAAGAAAGAAGTCAGGCTAGGACAGGCTGGTTCGTAGACCAAGAAGAGATTAATTAGGCTGCTATTTGGCCGAGTAGGGACAGCTAGAGAGAAGGGGTTTTCTCTTGACACCAACTATAAAAGAAAGAAAAGAAGAAACAGCCTGGGGGATCTGGGAACTTTAGGTTTAGCTTTCTTATAGGTTTCTTTTGGGGGGATTTTGGAAGCGTCAAGTCTCTTTTCAGGCTGAACAAGAGGAGACAGTAGACATTAGACGACAGGAGACAAGATCAGACGACTGCGTCAGAAAAAGAAGAAGACAGCTGCTGTTCAGGGAAAGTTTGTTGTACAATTCATATTTTTGGGTTTAATTTTTTCTTTATATTTCTTATCTTTAATTATTTTTATGGATCATGTTCTAATTAGTTTTTAACCAAGGTTTAAGTTCGAAACCACTTAAAGTATAGACCAATTGAATTGATCATTTGGTATATAGACTATTATGATTTGAATAAAATTAATTATATGATTTTGTTTATTGATATAAATTTAAATTAGTTGTCGCTTCACCGGTTCTGTACAATATAGTAACCTATGTGCAGAATCAATAGGATAGCAAATATGTTTGTTTACATTTTAGATATTTCATGCTTTGGTTAAATCCTTAGATGAGGTATGCTTTGAAGAGCCAGATATTATTTGTGAACCTACAATTAGCTTCGTATTTCTGATGCGCCATGCTTAGGGTGTCCCAGTGATATTTGCGACTCTAATACATATAATAGGTGAAGTCGATAGAACGAACAATAAATGAATATTCATGAGTTATGTTTCACTTCAGTAATTAAATAGAAATAGTGGTGGATACTGAAAACCTTGGTTACCGACTCTCCCATTAGATTTATTTTTATTAGTTTAGTTGTTTTATTATTTTATTTATTAATCTAAAAATCCATAAATATTGTTCCTGGTTAGTTGATTAGAGATATTGATTGCAGTATTTCCCTACTCTCTTTGGGTTCGACCCGTACTTGTCGTTGTCTACTAGTTAGACATCGTGCGATTGTTGTTATTATAAATAGGGTAATCTAAAATCCCATCAATAATTCCTAGTGACTGAGTTCAGTTTACGGTAGTCTATACAAACTCTCTACCCAGTAGTAACTCGGGTGGGGATCAATTCATTCTTTTCATTCTTAACTATTGTAATCCTAAACTTCTTTGGGACAACCTGGACAGGGCTGACCCAATTACTATCAGAGATGGGGTCAATGATACCTGCATCTAACAACTTGAGCACCTTAGTGGTACAACATCTCTCATGTTGGTGTTTAAACGTAGCTCCATTTCTCTTGAGGTTTTAGCACCTTCCTCTAAGTAGATTTCGGTGCATACAGTCAGCAGGACTAATATCTTTCAAATCTTTTATAGTCCACCCTAGGGAAGCCTTATGCTCTCGGAGAGCAGTAACTAATTTACTTTCCTGATCAGGCTCTAAGTCATAGGCGATTTTGGCAGGAAGAGTATTTTCATTACCTAGGAACACATATTTCAACGTATCTAGTAACAGTTTTAACTCAAGGGTGGGGGACTTAACTAGAGATGGGACGGGCTTATCTGTAGTAGGTGGAAGAGGTTCATGTTTACGTTGCCATTTTCCGTGATCCATTACTAGCGCGAAATCTAACAACGCATTAACTTCTTCAAAATGATCATCCCTATCGTAGTAAGCTCCAAAATGGGCTAAGCAAGCCTCTAATAAATCACTAACACTATTGGTTTGAAAAGTATTCTCAAGTAGAGAATTAATCATACACACAGACTCATAAAGGTCATGGTCTGAAGGGGATGGGAAGGCTTTAAATGCATTTACCTAGTCTTTTTGATTTCCAAAAGAAAAATTCCACTTGACCATTTTCACAGTTGATTATTGCATTAGCAGTTGCTAAGAACGGTTGACCTAGGATGATTGGAATATGGATTTCTTGGTCTGAGATAGGTTGAGTTTTTAGAATCACAAAGTCAACTGGAAATATAAAATTTCTACCTGAACCAAAACGTCTTTAATAATTCCACGTGGAATCTTGATGGACCTATCGACTAACTGAAGTGTAATCCTAGTTGGTTTCATCTCACCTAGTCCAAGTTGTTCATATACCAAAATTAGCAAAAGGTTCACACTAGCCCCAAGATCTAACAATGCATTTTTTATCAGTTAATTTCTTATAGTACAAGTAACAATGGGAGAACCAGGATCTTTGAATTTGAATGGGTACTGTTTTGTAAGCAGGGAACTAACTTGTTGGGTCAAGAATGCCTTTTTACGGATGCTTATGTCACGTTTGGCAGTATACATATCCTTGGCATAAATTGGCATATTTTTAATTGCATCTAACAAAGGAAGGTTGATCTTAACCTGCTTAAAGATATTTAGGATTTCAACATAAATACCAGGCTTTTTCTTCGAAGGCCTTTGGGGAAATGGTACGGGTGGAGTATACACTCTCTCAGAGAAATTTTCCTCATTTGGGCCCATATCTATCTCAGGCCCATTAGTATCGCTATGAGTTTTGTCGACTTCAGATTCTTTTTCCGCTTGATTACTACCCTTAGGTTGTTATACTGTGTTTTCTACTGTTTTTCCACTCCTGAGGGTAATGACTGCTTGAACGTGCTCAGTAGAACTACCCGACCTATTTACCTGGTGGACTCCTTTTGGATTCAGAGTCGATTGGATAGGAAATGCCCCACTCTCCCTATCATTTAGCTTGTTTGACAGTTGACTCATCTGAGTCTCTAAGTTTCTAATGGCTTGAGCATTATTTTTTTGGTTACTTTGCCTCATCAAGACGAAGTCATCGAATCTTTGTCTTCTCAGGACAGACTGATTGGACAAGAATTTCAGAGATTCCTCTAAAGTCATCAACTTGTATCAATTGGACTTCGTTCTTTGACTTGGGTTGGGTTCCTATAGGAAAACTGGGTGGTGGGTTGCTAGAAGCATTTCCCTGATGGGCCCCTTTGGACCACGAGAAGTTTGGGTTATGTTTCTACCCAGGGTTATAGGTGTTAGAATATGGCTCAAACTTGGATCGACCCTCATATTTAGAGAACCATACCTCCATGAGAGATACTAACCTGGTCACGGGCAGTTTCATTTGGGTAAAACTGAGGCTCATTTTTATAGCCCATAACCTGACTTGATCATTCTTGGGTCCTAATATCTAAGGCCTCTAAACGCCTAAGAATATCTGAACCCTTATCAACTCGATTAAACTTATGGATTAGGTTCCTAGTTACATATGGTTCTCTCATTGAAGCCCATTGCCTCGTTTTCTCAGCTAACTCGATAAACGAGTCATAACAAATGTCTGGATCCTTATGAGTAAACTCTCCACCACTCATTGTTTCTACATGCATACGGGTTTCACTAACTAGGCCCTCATACAAGATTTGGGCCATATGGGCTTTTTCGAACCCATGATGGGGACACTGGTATAACAAGTCATTAAACCTTTCTACATAATCATGTATGCTTTCACCTAATTTTTAGACTGACGAACATCAGCAATCTTATGGTGTGGGTAGAATTTATAAATAAAGGCCTATACAAGGCCATCCCAAGTGGTGATCGTTTTAGCAGGAATAAAATGATAAC
The DNA here is from genome assembly GCA_023531435.1 of Papaver californicum. Taxonomy (NCBI): domain Eukaryota; kingdom Viridiplantae; phylum Streptophyta; class Magnoliopsida; order Ranunculales; family Papaveraceae; genus Papaver; species Papaver californicum. The sequence continues at coordinate 8,591 of JAJJMC010014823.1, forward strand.
ACTCTTTAGTCTTTTCATCAAGGGAAAAAGGAAACAAACGCGACTTAAGTACATCTATCGCGACATTTGTATAGCTCATGGTCCCACAAATCATTTCAAAGTCTCTAATACGGGTATATGTAATCTCGTTGTATAACATCCTAAATGCACGAAGCATGTTAATTGTCCCAGGTTTGATATCAAATTTCCCATTAGAAGCGGGTAAAACTACCCCTGACTCACGTACTACTCTAGAAGGGTTCATACAATCTCTAAGGTTTTGTTCATCTGGACCTCATTCTCAGTATTACCACCCATTTCAGCAAAAATGGATGTACCACCTAAATTCGTATAACGGGTCGGACTTACAGATAAAGGTCATTTTCTTCAAGTCTATCTTCTACACGGATCCAACGATGCATATACAAGCAAAAATACTAGTATTTAGCAGGAATTGTGCACATGCAAAAATGATGAGTTCACTTAAATTAGTTAAGCTTGGTTTACCTTAACAAAATATACCTACAGTCAAAGACTTGTCAAAGGTACAAGGCTAAGGCTTGTGGACTTTCAGCTGGTAACTCCCATCAGGCCCAAGGCACGGGTTCAACTTACTTATCTAGAGGTTTTCCTAAAAATCGGTGATTTGACGATGCAAAATGGTGTGTGCATATGTGTGTGTCTTTTTTTTTATAATAGTAAAATCAAAAATAGAGAATATTCACAATCACACCAAAAAGAAAATAAAATCTAAAAATTAATGAAATAAAAATTTGGAATATACTAACCTTTATGGTATGCTAATTTGACATTTTCCATGACTCAAAATTGACATTTCTTGCTTTCCATGTCATCATTTTTTGTGGGGTCCACCCATAAAATACCATCCAAAAAATACCATAAACCTCTTCAGAAGATATAGCCGATTCTTCATCTTCTTCTTCACTGTATCAATTCTCCCATTTTTTCCCGTTTTTTCTCTCTCGACAAAAATACCATAAACCAGGTTAAGATCAGTGAAGGTGATTTTTATCAATCTGTTGAAGGGGTTTGGCCTTCAGTCGATCGTGATTTTTATCAATCCGTTGAAGGGGTTCAGTCGATCGTGATCACATGCCAAGATCTTGATTTGATTTTCAACACCAAACAAAACTGAGGTACGGTTTTACAACTACATCTCTATTTTGGTTGTTATATTTGTTTTGATTGATTTTTGAATCATTTTTTCTACTATAACAAGTTCATGATTGACTGTAGAATGTGATTTATTTCGTTTTTTGTGATTTATTTCATATGATTTAGAATGTTCATGTTAGGTTTCCATTGACATAGCGAGAACTAAATGAGGATAATGGCACAATCTACTTTGTCAATTCTCCCTTTTTATTTCATGTTAGGTTTCCCTGAACTTTTTCAATTCTCCCTTTTTGATGAGTTTGATGCATATATTCATGATCACAATTGACAAGTATAGGCTAGTTCTCATCACACATGCACATTATTAATACAAGACCAAATATGCATGTACAGTACAGTGTATTGAAGAGGGCAGCAATTTCTTTCTTTCTTTCCTTACAGGTTCAAAAGCATGGATTGTGATTCTTGTGAAGATGAAAACATTGTAGTAGATGCATCAAATGATGAAATTGTAGATGTATCAAATGATGAAATTGAAGATGAAAAAATTTTAGAAGAAAAAGATTTTGCTGTGGGTATGCAATTCAAGAGCAAAACACAGTTTGAACAATATTATAGAAGATTTGCCGTCTTCTCCGGATTTCCGGTTAGAATTAGATCATCGGCGAAAGTGAAGAAAGTGAGGGGCGTACTCGATTCAGATCAGCCACTCGAGTATCGTACACTTTGTTGCGCTAAAGAGGGTGTATCAAAAACCACAGCTCAAAATATTCTAAAACCACCAGGAACTATTCGTTGTGGATGCAAAGCGAGGATAACCGCTAAGAGATTTCACTTGCAGATAATAATGAAATATGGGTGGTCACCAAATTTTGCAATGAACATAATCATATCTTGCTAAGTCCTAGTAATCTCATCATCTTCGGTGCAATCGACATATTAGTACACACGTAAAGAAGAAAATTGAATTAAATGATCGATCAGGAGTAAGGCCGAATAGAAAATTTTCTATATTAGTAAATGAAAATGGTGGATATGAGAATATGTCTTTTACTGAGAAAGATGTTAGGAACGAGTTGGATAAGCAAAGGAATTTACGATTAGGGGATGGAGATGCTTCAGCGGTAATGGTTTATTTTTCAAAAATGGTTGTTCAAAATTCTGGGCTTTTCTTCGAGGTGTTAGTTGACGATGATAATCACTTGAAGAATATTTTTTGGGCAGATGGTCGATGTAGAGAAGCATATAGGGATTTTAGTGAAGTATTCACATTTGATACAACGTTTTTAACAAACAAGTATCGTATGCCCTTTGCCCCTTTTGTTGGGGTTAATCATCATGGAAATTCAATATTACTTGGATGTGCGTTGATTGCTAATGAAGATACAGAGACGTTTGTTTGGGTGTTTAGAACGTGGCTTAGATGTATGTCCGGGTGTGCTCCCCAAGGTATAATAACGGACCAAGATAAGGCTATGCAAAACGCGATTGAAATTGTTTTTCCAAATACAAGACATAGGTGGTGTTTATGGCATGTTATGAAAAAACTGCCAGATAAGTTCTCTAAAATTAAAGATCGTTGGGATATTGTTCCTGCAATCAAAGAAATTGCGTATAACACGCAGTGTTCGATAGAATTTGAAGAACGTTGGGCAAGTATGCTTAAAAAGTTTAATTTGGAAAAGAATGTTTGGTTAGACGGGTTATATGAACATAAACGACGTTGGATACCTTGTTTTCTTAGTGACACTTTTTGGGAAGGGATGCAATCTACTCAACGAAGTGAGAGTATGAATTCTTTTTTTGATGGTTATTTTAATTCGAAAACTACATTGAAGCAGTTTGTCGAGCAATATGAAAAACATTGAAGAGTAAAGCGGAAAAAGAGATTATAGAAGATGTAAAATCAGATTCCAAGTTCACAAAAGTCACTCCTTATGTAATGGAGAAACAAGTTCATGACGTATACACATTATCAGTGTTTCGAGCGTTTCTAAAGGAGCTTACTGGGAAAATATATTGTGACATAGTTAATTGGGAAAATGACGTGGAAGGGTCATACAGGTAGACCATTTCATAGTTAATATAATTGATATATTTTGATATAAATGTTGTCTTAACATTTTGATTTATGCCATTTTTTTCTTCAGATATACCATTGTTGAGACATATTGGTGGTGCGACATAAAAAAGAAGAGGAGGTGTTATGTAAGTTTCGAAGAGAGTGCTTGTGAGATTTTGTGCAGTTGTAAGATGTTCGAAACTAAAGGAATTCTCTGTAAACATGCACTTTCGATTTTGACTAGGCATGATGTCGACTTACTACCAACGAAATACATCTTGAGAAGATGGAGAAAAGATGTGAGGAGAGCCCACACAAAGATAAAGGTAAATCTTGATGATTGGAATAACATTATTGAACATAAACGATATAATGAGCTCCAGGAATTGTTCAGTGATGTTGCAGACATGGCAGTTACAGTTGATGAAGAATACAATGATCTAAAGGTATTGTTAACTAACAAATTAAAGGTTTTAAAGTTGCAACAAAAATTCAAAGGAAAAGACATAGAATCTCAAGTTGACAAAGATGCCGAAAAAAATACGGTTAACCAAGTCAATGAAAAAGGTGAATCAAACGCTGAAGAAACCTTGGTTACAAAACTTGATCCAATATATACGAAACGAAATTGTCGACCACCGACTAACCGAATTACTGGTAGGCGGGATAAAGGGAAAACGAATTCTAAAGGAAAGAAGACAACATGTAATGAAAATGTGAAGGTATGTTAATTATTTCAAGAATTTGTGTCTCACATTCAGCTTGCATTTTTGTTATAAATGAATGAAAATTCAATTTTTTGCAGATAATGCTTCACAACCAATGCCTAATAATGTTTCGTTTGGTCCTTCTCAATCCCTATTGGAACAATTATCGGTAATCTTTGCTTTTGTTTATATAATATTGTATGTGTTTTCTATTTTCCCTAAATAATGATGTTGTGTTCTTGTTATAGATGTCACAACCAATGCCTAATAAAGAATCGATGTCGCAACCAATGCATCGTAACATATCCTTCGAGCATGGACAATTTCACAAATTTGGGAAATTATATGTAATCTTTTTTTCCATTAAACTATTCTATATATATTGTTTATTTCTTTCACCAAACGATGATGTTGTCGTTTTTGTCCTTGTTGTAGATGCCACAATCGATGCATCATAATGAATCATTCGAGCATGCACAATCTCATCGATTTGGACAAGCATTTTATCGCGGTGGTGAAGATTATAACCCGATGTTGAATCTTGATTTGAATCTAAATGAACATGAACATTATGGATCAAAGTGAATATTTTCATTTTATATTTTTGGTTCATGAGTATAGGTTACCTTAAATGGTGCCTGCCTACTGTTCTTCTTATATTTTTGTTTCATTTTTGTTTAAATTGTTCACATGGTTTTGGGTCCCTATGTTTTCTATTGTTCCCGGTAGATTCTATGGTTCTTTACCTCCACTGGCCGTGTACTTCCGGTAGAATCTATGGCTCTCTTTCACTAAGTTCACTACTTTTTCATGATTTTAGCTTCTCAAAATTATCATGTTGACACTGTGCTCTCTCTCACTTTTTCATTTCATTTCTTACTTACTGCTGCTGCTACTAAAACACTGTGCTAGTACTTGTGAAGAATAGAAAGAGGTGAACTTGTGAAGAATGTGTGTTTAAAGAGGAAGAATTAGTACAAAAAAAAATTGGTGGACCCTACAAAAAATGATGACATGGAAAGCAAGAAATGTCAATTTTGAGTCATGGAAAAATGTCAAATTAGCATTTCTGTTCTTTTAGGTTTCTTTTGGGGTTTTTTGGAGGCGTCAAGTCTCTTTTCAGGATGAATAAGAGGAAACAGTAGACATAAGACGACAGGAGACAAGATCAGACGGCTGCATCAGAAAAAGAAGAAGACAGCTGCTGTTCAGGGAAAGTTTTTTGTACAATTCATATTTTTGGGTTTAATTCTTTCTCTATGTTTCTTATCTTTAATATTTTATGGGTCATGTTCTAATTAGTTTGTAACCAGGATTTAAGATCGAAACCACTTAAAGTATAGACCAATTGAATTGATTATTTGGTACAGACTATTATGATTTGAATAAAATTAATTATATGATTTTGTTTATTGATATAAATTTAAATTAGTTGTCGCTTCACCGGTTCTGTATAATACAGTAACCTATGCGCAGAATCAATAGGATAGCAAATATGTTTGTTTACTTTTTAGATATTTCATGCTTTGGTTAAATCCTTTGATGAGGTATGCTTTGAAGAGCCAGATATTATTTGTGAATCTACAATTAGCTTCGTATTATTTTCTCGCTAACGCAATTAGATAGTGTATGCTTCAGACTAGGGCTTTTGATGCGCTATGCTTAGGGTGTCCAAGTGATATTTGCGACTCTAATACATATAATAGGAGATGTCGATAGAACGAACAATAAATGAATATTCATGAGTTATGTTTCACTTCAGTAAATAAATAGAAATAGTGGTGGATACTGAAAACCTTGTTTAACGACTCTCCCATTAGATTTATTTTTATTAGTTTAGTTGTTTTATTATTTTATTTATTAATCTAAAAATCCATAAATATTGTTCCTGGTTAGTTGATTAGAGATATTGATTGCAGTATTTCCCTGCTCTCTTTGGGTTCGACCCGTACTTGTCGTTGTCTACTAGTTAGACGCCGTGCGATTGTTGTTATTATAAATAGGGTAATCTAAAATCCCATCAATAAATGGTAGAGGAAAATGGTTTTTCCTAGTGACTGAGTTCAACTTACGGTAGTCTATACAAACTCTCTACCCATTAGTAACTCGGGTGGGGATCAATTCATTCTTTTCATTCTTAACTATTGTAATCCTAAACTTCTTTGGGACAACCTGGACAGGGATGACCCACTTACTATCAGAGATGGGGTAAATGATACCCGCATCTAACAACTTGAGCAACTCAGTGGTACGACATCTCTCATGTTGGGGTTTAAACGTAGCTCCATTTCTCTTGAGGTTTTAGCACCTTCCTCTAAGTAGAATGGTTGCATACAGTCAGCAGGACTAATGCCTTTCAAATCTTTTATAGTCCACCCTAGGGAAGCCTTATGCTCTCGGAGAACAGTAACTAATTTACTTTCCTGATCAGGCTCTAAGTCATAGGAGATTTTTGCAGGAAGAGTATTTTCATTACCTAGGAACACATATTTCAACGTATATGGTAACAATTTTAACTCAAGGGTGGGGGACTTAACTAAAGATGGGACGGGCTTATCTGTAGTAGGTGGAAGAGGTTCATGTTTAAGTTGCCATTTTCCGTGATCCATTACTAGCGCGAAATCTAACAACGCATTAACTTCTTCAAAATGATCATCCCTATCGTAGTAAGCTCCAAAATGGGCTAAGCAAGCCTCTAATAAATCACTAATACTATTGGTTTGAAAAGTATTCTCAACTAGAGAATCAGTCATACACACAGACTCATAGTGGTCATGGTCTGAAGGGGCTGGGAAGGCTTTAAATGCATTAACCGAGTCTTTTTGATTGCCAAAAGAAAAATTGATTATTGCATTATCAGTTGCTAAGAACGGTTGACCTAGGATGATTGGAATGTGGATTTCTTGGTCTGAGATAGGTTGAGTGTTTAGAATCACAAAGTCAACTGGAAATATAAATTTTTCTACCTGAACCAAAATGTCTTTAATAATTCCACGTGGAATCTTGATTGACCTATCGACTAACTGAAGTGTAATCCTAGTTGGTTTCATCTCACCTAGTCCAAGTTGTTCATATACCAAAAATAGCAAAAGGTTCACACTAGCCCCAAGATCTAACAATGCATTTTTTATCAGTTAATTGCTTATAGTACAAGTAACAATGGGAGAACCAGGAACTTTGAATTTGAATGGGTACTGTTTTGTAAGCAGGGAACTAACTTGTTGGGTCAAGAATGCCTTTTTACGGATTCTTATGTAACGTTTGACAGTATACATATCCTTGGCATAAATTGGCATATGTTTAATTGCATCTAAAAAAGGAAGGTTGATCTTAACCTGCTTAAAGATGTTTAGGATTTCAACATAAATACTAGACTTTTTCTTCGAAGGCCTTTGGGGAAATGGTACGGGCGGAGTATACACTCTCTCAGAGACATTTTCCTCATTTGGGCCCATATCTATCTCAGGCCCATTAGTATCGCTAGGAGTTTTGTCGACTTCCGATTCTTTTTCAGCTTGATTACTACCCTTAGGTTGTTATACTGTGTTTTCTACTGTTTTTCCACTCCTGAGGGTAATGACTGTTTGAACGTGCTCAGTAGAACTACCCGACCCATTTACCTAGTGGACTCCTTTTGGATTCAGAGTCGATTGGATAGGAAATGCCCCACTCTCCTTATCATTTAACTTGTTTGACAATTGACTCATCTGAGTCTCTAAGTTTTTAATGGCTTGAGCATTATTTTGTTGGTTACGTTGCCTCATCAAGACGAAGTCATCGAATCTTTGTCTTCTCTGGATAGACTGATTGGACAAGAATTTCAGAGATTCCTCTAAGGTCATCAAATTAGTATCAATTGGACTTCGTTCTTTGACTTGGGTTGGGTTCCTATAGGAAAACTGGGTGGTGGGTTGCTAGAAGCATTTCCCTGATGGGCCCCTTTGGACCACGAGAAGTTTGGGTTATGTTTCTACCCAGGGTTATAGGTGTTAGAATATGGCTCAAACTTGGATCGACCCTCATATTTAGAGAACCATACCTCCATGAGAGATACTAACCTGGTCACGGGTAGTTTCATTTGGGTAAAACTGAGGCTCATTTTTATAGCCCATAACATGACTTGATCATTCTTGGCTCCTAATATCTAAGGCCTCTAGATTCCTAAGAATATCTGAACCCTTATCAACTCGATTAAACTTATGGGTTAGGTTCTTAGTTACATATGGTTCTCTCATTGAAGCCCATTGCCTCGTTTTCTCAGCTAACTCGATAAACGAGTCAAAACAAATGTCTGGATCCTTATGAGTAAACTCTCCACCACTCATTGTTTCTACCTGCATACGGGTTTCACTATCTAGGCCCTTATACAAGATTTGGGCCATATGGGATTTTTCGAACCCGTGATGGGGACATTGGTATAACAAGTCACTAAACCTTTCTACATAATCATGTATGCTTTCACCTAATTTTTATTTAAAGGTTTGAATAGACTGACGAACATCAGCAGTCTTATGGTGTGGGTAGAATTTATAAATAAAGGCCTATACAAGGCCATCCCAAGTGGTGATTGTTTTAGCGGGAATAAAATGATAACATTCTTTAGCCTTTTCATCAAGGGAAAAAGGAAACAAACGCGACTTAAGTACATCTATCGCGACATTTGGATCACTCATGGTCCCACAAATCATTTCAAAGTCTCTAATACGGGTATATGGAATCTCGTTGTATAACATCCTAAATGCACGAAACATGTTAATTGTCCCAGGTTTGATATCAAATTTCCCATTAGAAGCGGGTAAAACTACCCCTGACTCACGTACTACTCTAGAAGGGTTCATACAATCTCTAAGGGTTTTGTTCATCTGGACCTCATTCTCATTATTACCATCCATTTCAGCAAAAATGGATGTACCACCTAAATTCGTGTAACGGGTCGGACTTACAGATAAAAGGTCATTTTCTTCAAGTCTATCTTCTACATGGATCCAACGATGCATATACAAGCAAAAATACTAGTGTTTAGCAGGAATTGTGCACATGCAAAAATGATGAGTTCACTTAAATTAGGTAAGCTTGGTTTACCTAAACAAAATATACCTACAGTCAAAGACTGATCAAAGGTACAAGGCTAAGGCTTGTGGACTTTCAGCTGGTAACTCCCATCAGGCCCAAGGCACGGGTTCAACTTACTTATCTAGAGGTTTTCCTAAAAATCGGTGATTTGACGATGCAAAATGGTGTGTGCATATGTGTGTGTCTTTTTTTTTATAATAGTAAAATCAAAAATAGAGAATATTCACAATCACACCAAAAAGGAAATAAAATCTAAAAATTAATGAAATAAAAATTTGGAATATACTAACCTTTATGGTATGCTAATTTGACATTTTCCATGACTCAAAATTGACATTTCTTGCTTTCCATGTCATCATTTTTTTTGGGGTCCACCCACAAAATACCATCCAAAAAATACCATAAACCTCTTCAGAAGATATAGCCGATTCTTCATCTTCTTCTTCACTGTATCAATTCTCCCATTTTTTCCCTTTTTTTTTCTCTCGACAAAAATACCATAAAACAGGTTAAGATCAGTGAAGGTGATTTTTATCAATCTGTTGAAGGGGTTTGGCCTTCAGTCGATCGTGATTTTTATAAATCCGTTGAAGGGGATTTTTATCAATCCGTTGAAGGGGTTCAGTCGATCGTGATCACATGCCAAGATCTTGATTTGATTTTCAACACCAAACAAAAGTGAGGTACGGTTCTACAAGGATAAAAATGCTTTAAATGCTAAAAATGCTAAAAATGGTTTTTGTATTTCATAAAAGGGAGTCTAAGATTTCAAGAATCCACAACACTTATGGATACTAGGTTGTTATAATCTTTTCCAATAATAATTTTCACTACAGAACACAAGACGATTTAGGTAAGTTTCTACGTCTCAGAAAATAAGACTTCTTAATCCAATTTTTATTTTCAAAATATTAATAATTTTCTCTACTTAAAGTCTAGTCTCAAAGTAGACAAATACATCATTAATCATGTATGAGGACAAGTAAAAATAAAT
>JAJJMC010014824.1:0-19569 GCA_023531435.1 Papaver californicum
TAGATTTAGGTTTGATTTGGTTGAGTCAGGGCACGATTGTGTTTGATTTAATTTTTGCATGCCAAGAACGCCCTTAAGGCGAACTTGGAATAGAGACCCTCAAGGTAGGTTAATCAGTGGAAGACTTGTAGTTCATCTTTACCTTGAGAACCCAACTGAGAGTGAACTAGTCACTCCCGAGACTGTGTCAGCAATGACGTCTCTGAAGGATTTGTTGAATCCAACCCGGACCTCACGTCCATCTTGCATCAAGTTAGCCGCTACTGAAGCGAGCTACGAACTGAAACCAGGGATTATCCAGATGCTCCCATCATTCTTAGGAAAAGAAAACGAAAATCCCTATTTTCATGTTAGGGAATTCGAGGAAATATGTAGCACGATCAGAATTAGAGACTTGAATGACGAGTCTATTAAACTTAGACTATTTCCCTTTTCACTAAGAGATAAAGCCAAGTCGTGGCTGTATAGCTTGGCTCCTCAGTCAATTGAATCCTTTGCCCAACTTACTTCAGCATTTATTCAGAAGTTCTTTCCTAGGAACAAAATTTCGTCTGTTAGGCAGAAAATATGCACGTTTTCCCAGCTAGAGGGAGAGTCTCTGTATGTGTATGTAGAGAGGTTCAATGACTTATTGTCCCAATGCCCAGACCACGGAATAGAGGAATTAAGGCTAGTTCAAATACTCTATGACGGTTTAGATTATGCATCTATAACCTTGGTCGAGTCTTTGTCAACCGGAGGGTTCGACAGTAAGACTCCTGCTGAGGCGATGAAACTTCTGAGGGATATCGCCGAGAAGACCCAGCAGTGGGAGAGTAGTAGAGAGCCAAAAAGAACAATTCTTCTAGGAAGAGGAAATGTTAATAGGGTAGAAGGATCTTTCGATTCAAAGGCCCAAATAGAAGCCTTATCTAGAAGGCTAGAACTGGTCGAACTGAATCAAGATAGTAGTTCAGAACCCAACCAATTCGAAGAGCAGGCTTTTGCTATTTATGATAACACTAGATTTGATAACCAGAGAAAGTTCGACCCATATTCGGAATCTTATAACCCTGGCTGGAGAAACCATCCAAACCTTTCCTGGTCGAAAGGCCAGGATCAAGGTCAGTATAGTAATGCTAAAGGTCCTCCAGGCTTCAGTTATAAGAATTCGGCTGGTCCAACTCATCCCAGCAATGACGAAAAGAATGAGCAGAGATTCCATACCTTGGAAAAAGCTATCTCTAGTTTACAAACCCAAGTCAGTGACATTGCTGTGGCTCTGAGAGAGCGAGAACTTGGTAGGTTCCCTAGTCAACCCGAACCAAATCCTAGAGGATCCAATGGAATGTTGACTGGTGAGAAATCATCCAGTCATGTGAATGCAATTAGTACCCTTAGGAATGGTAAGGTAGTGGATAACAAGGTAACTAGGCCTAATAGTGAACAAACTGTAGTTCACCCTGACCCAATAGTTGAAGAGACTGATAAAGCCTATGAAGAGCCTGAGGCAAACCCTCAGAGAACCGATTTCATGCCTAGAGCCCCATACCCAAGGTTGTTAGCACCTACTAGGAGGGAATCCAATTTTAATGAAATAATAGAAGTGTTTAAGAAAGTCACTATCAACCTTCCATTATTAGATGCAATTAGGCAGATTCCTGCTTACTCCAAGTTTCTTAAGGACATGTGTACGCGAAAGCGAAAACTTAGCGTACATAAAAAAGCTTTTCTAGCTAGTCATGTAAGTTCAATTATACAGAGTAGTACGGCCCTTAAGTACAAAGACCCAGGTTCCCCAACCATTGCTTGCACGATAGGAAACTACCGTGTAGAAAGAGCTTTACTCGATTTAGGAGCCAGTGTGAACTTACTGCCGTACCATGTGTACCTTCAGCTAGGACTAGGCGAGTTGAAACCAACTCAGATGACTTTGCAGTTAGCTGATAGGTCTGTGAAAACTCCTCGTGGTATCATAGAGGATGTTTTGATTGAAGTGGATAAATTTATTTATCCAGTGGACTTTGTTGTGCTTGATACCAGACCTGTGCCTGATCCAGAGAATCATATACCAGTTATACTAGGTCGCCCGTTCTTAGCAACATCTAACGCGATCATTAACTGTCGTAACGGTGTTACGAACTTGTCTTTTGGTAACATGACTATTGAGCTGAATATCTTCAACATTAGTAATCAACCACCTGATCTTGATGACCCCACCTTAGAGACCGTCAACATGATAGAGACCCCAGTTCAGGAGTCATTACCAAACACTTTGATAGAAGACCCGTTAGAAGAATCTCTAGCCCACTTTGGATTAGAGTTTGATGAGTTAGGCCCATCAGAGACCTTACCTGTGATTGTAGCTTCAGAGTTGGATAGTGACCAAGAGAATAGGCTAGTAACCGTGCTTCAGGACAATAAGAAAGCCTTACGAGGAACCGTAGCAGATATTAAGGGAATTAGCCCAACAATTTGTATGCACCAGATCCATTCAGAGGAGGATTCCAAACCGTCTAGGGAGATGCAGCGTAGGCTCGACCCATTAGACGATCCATTAGAGAAATGCCTAGCCGACTATGGAATTGATAACGATAATGATAGTCTATCTAGAGACACTGAAAACTCTAAGTTTGGGGGTGACTGTCATTCTTCATGTGCTATGCCATTAACTCTTAGGAAGGTCCCTAGCTTGGGACCTGACATATGCAAATCTGCCATGGTACAAAATCATCGTCAAGTTAGATCCAATGATCCTCCTGTTCAGAAAAAAATTAAGTTGCCAAAAACCCATCCTCTGGTCGATGTGGTTTACCTAAATAGGGATCAAATTGTGTTCAGATTGTTTATCTTCGTAGCTTGCTGCTGTTTTCTTCTATTGTGGATAACACTATTTGATTCAGATGACCCACAATTGTTCCGATTATTGCTATATGATTTAAGGGGGTGACTAATTCTTTTCTAGTCTGGCTGAAGACTTTAAACTTAGCACTTCTTGGGAGGTAACCCATGCTCAGGCAATCTTTTCTATCTTTCTGACTCCCTTACTTTTACTCTTTTGGTATTGTTCTATACTTAGAAACATTGAGGACACTGTTTATTTTAAGTTTGGGGGTATTTGGAGACTTTTTAGGTTTAATAAGATTTGGAATTTAGAAGCATGTGAACAATTTAGGGTGACACTAACCACTCTAGGTAGATGGAAACTTAGCCATTTTGCTATAAGGATTGGTGTGCCCAGCTAGATGGTCTATTCATAAAGGAGACAGAGTTCAGGTGTTAGAAATAACATGATAGTTGTCACCACCATATCACGTTCTGTTTTATTATTTACAATTTCGTGTTTCTCTGAGAGTATTGGTGGGTCCTAGCATCGACGTGTTAATTAGCGCTGGAATGACATTTAGTGTGTTGAGATCATGCCCCAGTTTGAATAATATGTTATTGTTTTAGAGTTATGTGTGTGGTCCCCCTGTCTGCGTCGCCTAAGCAAGCGTGGAACGCAGGATCCATGGGATTACACATGTACTAGGTAAAAAAAAAAAAAAAAAAAAAGAGAGAAAAAAAAAAGTTAGAAAAAAAAATTGAAAAAAATAATAATATAGTATTTGGTATTTTCAAGTTCTCCCTGTCTCCGTCGCCTAAGCAAGCGTGTAACGCAGGATCCATGGGAACTTGTAAATATTTTAGTTAGTAGTAACTGTTGAAAATAAATGGGGAGTATCTCGACACACTAGGTTTCATCTCGGTACTGACCTTCAGACAGATATGGGAAACACCGTGCGCCTCAGTCAACATTTGCGACCTTCTACAGTCTACTTTCATCTTCTAAGTCTTTTCATGTGATGTGTGGATAGATAACTATCTGAGTAGAACTCTGTTGTCTTAGATATGAATTTTAGTATGCTTGAGTTAACACTCGTGTACAGTGATTGGATCCGTAAAGGGTAATGGTCCCTATAGCCGAATATCTGAGTAGCCAACTAACTAGCTTGTTTAGTAATCGTTCACGTGTTGCTAAGATCTAGATCCAGGTTTTGTGGGTATACCTCTTGTAAACCCTCACGAGACAAAATTCGTCCACTAGGGACACCTAGGGGTTTAACGGCTTACTGCATATGCTAAATGTAGTCGCGATTCCTGCGAAAGTGAGTTAGGATTTTTACTTTATTTTTAGAGTAGTTTGCTCGAGGACTAGCAAAATAGTAAGTTTGGGGGTATTTGATAGACACATTTTAGTGTCTAAATTGCACCTTAATTTCTAGTGAGTTAGTATTCGATTGTGTGTCTATTACGTGTTTTTATGATTTTGTAGGTACATTAGAAGAATAAAGATTTGTGGAAAAATTGGCTCAAAAAGTGATAAAGGCACCCAAGGACAAGTGTTATTGGCACCCCAAAAATGGATAAGGGACACCCTAGGATCGGCCGAGTCAACCCAGCGGGTCAACCAGGCGATTCAACCCAGCGAGCCAGCCGAGTCGACTCAGCCGGATCAGCCGATTCAGCTCATCGGGAAATCCTCTGGATGGTTAAAAGCAAATGATTCGAAGGATATTTTGCTTCTAGATTGTTCCAAATGATAATAGCAGTCTCACGCAAGTCATAAACATCAAAAGATCCCGTGAAATCAGTGTGTAAATCATGTATTTGGCCGGAATCATGATTCGATTAGGATTGGGATTTGTGGGCTGTTCTAGAGAGTTCTATTAGGTTTAGAACTCTCTCTAGGGTTTCTACTATCTATAAATACCAAGAGAAGCCAAGAGAATCGAGTACAAAAGCTTAGATAAGATTTTAGAGAATTCCGGTCACTATTCCATCACCGCCGACGAGATGCTGCTGCACCGGCCGGCTGTTCTTCATCCATCATTGCCGGAGAAGAAGACTCAGTAACATTTATATGTGTTGCTGATTTGAATTTTCCTGTCGTCTATTGCTTCAACCTTTTGTTGCTTAAACTCTTCTGTAACAGCTGAACCCTCTCCTGTAACGCTTATAAGCGTATCAAATCAGCTGTTACAGCGTTATTCAACCTTGTAATCAATATTTTGAGCAATGAAATCAACTTTTGAGCAAGTTTTCTTCACCATGAGCTAAGTCTATTTACTGGGATGATGGATAAGGTAATTTTCTCAATTTTATGTGATTTAATTATTTTCTAATAATTATTTATAATTCTTTTATCATTAAAATTGCATAGTTTTGAATAGTAAAAACGGTTTTCTTTCAACAGTTGTGCTTTTGCTTGATGGATTATGCTTAGTTAATTAATTTTGATAGTCCATGCTTGTGATTTACCTCTGTTTGTTAGCATAACAAAACCAATTTTGGCAATTATTTGGGCTTCAATTAATTTAAAAAGAATTATCTGATTAATCACATAGGTTGTTAGAATTACCTTATTCCTGATTCCTGGTATTTTTAAAATTATTCAAAAATCATCTTTAGGTTATTTAGTCTTTTTCTTACTCCTGAAATTTTCTAGAGTTAATTAGAATCATTATTTTCTAAAATCATTACCTTCACAAGTTCGAGAATCGAACCTTTATTTACCATTTCTAAAACCACATCATAAACCTCTTTGATATGATTCGAGAATTTCCTTCTTCAATGGAAAACCCAACCTCCAATTCAATAGCAAAAGTTCCCCTAAACCAGTTAATGAGTCTTGTAACTCTTAAACTCAATGAAGAAAACTTTATAACATGGAAGAATCTTTTACTTCCAGTAATTCGAAAATTCAAGATTATGCCATATCTGGATGGCTCCTATCAATGTCCAGATCGTTTTATAAGTTCAAGAAATCAAACAAATGGAACTAAGAATCCACTCTATCTTGATTGGATAGATGAAGACTCTACCATAATAATGTGGATTAAAAGCACGATTCTGACTCCATCGTTGCGTACTTTGCAGCAGCACCAACATCTCACAAACATTGGAGTATCATTGAAGAAAGATTTTCTAGATCATCATCTACACACTATACAACTCAGAACAAAGTTGTTAGCTATCAAACAAGGTAACAAATCCATATCTTCACTAATTGATGAAATAAAGTTTTTATCAGATCAACTAGTGGCAGCAGGAGAACTAGTTTCTGATAAGGAATTGGTGGTGATCACTTTATCCGCATTAAATCCTGAATACATCCCATTTGCCACCTCTATGAGGCATAGGTACCCACTAGTTTCAGCCATTGAACTCCACAATAATCTTCTTAGTGAATAATTAATCATAAGCCAAAGAACCACTGATCTTCTTAATAGCACTACAAATCAAGCTTTTTAAGCTCAATTGTATTCATCCAAACCTTCTTTCAGAGAACAAAATACAAGATTCAGACCACCCTCATCTTCATACACCAAAACCTCATCTACAGCTTTTACAAATAACTTCAGATCTGTGAATTATCCAAGAAGAATTTACAATAATCCTGGAAGAAGTTCTGGATATAGGCAGTACAATTCTCAAGCAAGATCATCTAACGATTCCAGAAATAACAATCCACATCTTCTTATCTGTCAAATATGTGACATACAAGGGAATGGTGCTCTGGAGTGCACCACTAGAATCGATTCTACAAGTAATCCAAGGAATCTGTCAGCAATGTTGGCTTCATCCAATACGATGGGGGAGAACTCATGGTATGTTGATAGTGGAGCCACATCTCATATAACCCCAAACAAGTCTGAACTGCAAACTTCTACATGAAGGTCAAGATAAGATACAAGCTGCAAATGGTGCAGTTATGTCTATCACACACTATGGTTCTTCGATTAAGTCTACACCAACTCATTTCTTTACTCTGAACAATATTCTTTTGGTTCCTAAAGCAACTCAGAACTTGCTCTTTGTGCATCAGTTTACCACAGACAATAATTGCTCTATAACCTTCACTTCTAATGGATTTTGTGTGAATGACTTATCAACTGGGAGGATAATTTTACAAGGCCCACACAGTAATGGTCTCTATCCCATTCAGTTTCTGCATCAGACACCAAATAAAGCGTACTCCACAACTGCTACTGCAATCTCTTCTGAAGTTTGGCACATCAGGTTGGCACATACATCTTTCAAAACCATGAAATGTATCTCTAGGTTTATGTCATTACCTTATGTTGTAAGTAAGCCAATTTCTTGTAATTCTTGCTCTCTAGGTAGGTCTCACAAGCTACCATTTCCAATGTCTGATAGCTTTAGTAGCAATCCCTTAGAACACTACATATGGACCTCTGGGGACCAAGTCCTGTAATGTCAATACCAGGGTACAAGTATTATGTGGAAATAATAGACGATTTTACCAAATATTGTTGGTTCATTCCATTATATGACAAAGTGAATTTAAGAAGGTTTTCATTTGCTTTAAAGCTTTTATTGAAAAACATCTGAATTGTTGCATTAAAACAAGAAGAACTGATGGTGGAGGGGAATTCATGCATCATCAACTTCTTTCTTTTCTTGCTCTAAATAGTATTAAACATGAGTTCACTTGTCCTCACACTCCTTAACAAAATGGAGTTGCTGAGTCCAAGCATAGACATCTTGTAGATGTGGGTAGAACATTGCTCATACAATTAGGCCTGGGAGATGCTTATTGGGTAAAGGCTTTTGCTACTGCCAACTACACCATCAATAGGTTACCGACCATGTCTTTGGGATTTCAGACACCATTTGAGAAGCTATTTCATAAACTACCAGATTATCATTATCTCAAATCGTTTGGAGCTCTCTGTTTCCATGGTTAAGACCATACGCATCTCACAAGCTTGCACAAAGAAGCATCTCCTGTGTTTTTGTGGGATACAACCATGCTCAAAAAGGTTATAAATGCCTAGATCCTACAACTGGTAGAATCTATATTTCGAGGCATGTTTTATTTCAGGAATCTATCTTTCCTTTGAAGTGTACCACATCATCTAGTCCTGCTGCTCCGGTGAATACTTCTACTTCAGAACATTCTTCTGCTACTGTGCAACATTCAGGTACTTCTCCACTTATTTCTGCTCAAACTTCTGATTCTTCTATCTCTTCTAGTGCACCTGTTGATCATCCCTCATTAACCATAGTTTCAAATGATCATAACATGCAAAATTGAGGAAAATCAGGAATCCATAAACAAAAAACTTATTCAACCAAACATATACTTTCTACCACTATTGCTGCTCAGATTCTACCAGTTACTCCTACCTGTTTCAGCCAAGCCAATAAGCACCCTAAATAGAGACAGACTCTCGTAGAAGAGTACAATGTTCTAGAAACTGCAAATACTTGGTCCAAAGTTCCCTTTCACTCATCAATGAATCTAGTTGGTTGCAAGTGGGTCTTCAGACTCAAGTTTAATCCCAATGATACAATAGCAAGATACAAAGCCAGACTAGTAGCCAAAGGATTCCACCAGCAAGACGGACTAGATTACTATGAAACATTTAGTGCAATGGCTAAGGCAACGACAATTACAGTCCTGTTATCTATAGCTGTCAATTTTAATTGGGTAATTTCACATCATGACGTCAGTAACGCTTTCCTCCATGGTGACCTTGATGAGGACATCTACATGTCTCAACCTCCAGGATTCGTTGATCCAGAATTTCCAACTCATGTTTGTAAGCTAAACAAGTCTTTTTATGGACTTAAGCAAGCTCCAAGAGCTTGGTATGCCAAATTGACCAAGGTGATGTTGTCTTATGATTTTGTTTTGTGCACGACTGACAATTCTTTATTTATTCAAAAAATGGGTTCTCGAATTACATATATTCTGTTCTATGTTGATGAAATTTTGATCACATGCAACTCAACTTCATATTGTGTGATAGACACATTTTAGTGTCTAAATTGCACCTTAATTTCTAGTGAGTTAGTATTCGATTTTGTGTCTATTACGTGTTTTTATGCTTTTGTAGGTACATTAGAAGAATAAAGATTTGTGGAAAAATTGGCTCAAAAAGTGTTAAAGGCACCCAGGAAAATGGATCAAGGCACCCACACTTTGGATTGGGGCAGCCTTGGATCGGGCTGAGCTGGATCGGGTCAACCCAGCGGGTCAACTAGGCGAGTCAACCCAGCGAACCAGGCGAGTCAACCCAGGATCGGCCGATCCAACTCATCGGGATTCAACTGAATCAACTGCACACTTTGAATTCACGTGAGAAACAAGTTTCTTTTGCTTCTAGATTGTTCCAAATGTTAATAGTTATCTCACGCAAGTCATAAACATCAAAAGATCTCGTGAAATCAGCTCGGAAATCATGTATTTGGCCGGAATCATGATTCGATTAAGATTGAGATTTGTGGGTTGTTTTAGAGAGTTCTATTAGGTTTAGAACTCTCTCTAGGGTTTCTACTACCTATATAAACCAAGAGAAGCCAAGAAAAACGACGACGAAAACCTAGAGAAGAAATCAGAGCAATTCCGGCCACTTCGGGTCGCCGCCGGTCACCTGCTGCTGGTCCGGCAGGCGTGTCTTCATCAGCCACCATCGGAGAAGACGACTCAGTAACATTTATATCTGTTGCTGATTCAAACTGCTCCTGTTGCCTATTCTTTCAACCATTTATTGCTTAGAAACACTTCTGTAACGGCTGAACCCTGTTCTTCAACACTTATAAACGTATCTATTCAGTTGTTG
The DNA here is from genome assembly GCA_023531435.1 of Papaver californicum. Classification (NCBI taxonomy): domain Eukaryota; kingdom Viridiplantae; phylum Streptophyta; class Magnoliopsida; order Ranunculales; family Papaveraceae; genus Papaver; species Papaver californicum. Next base: position 9,612 of record JAJJMC010014824.1, read on the forward strand.
CACTATTCTTTAACCTTGTAATCAACTTTTTGAGCAATGAACAGGTCTTTTGAGCAAGTTTTCTCCACCATGAGCTAAGTCTATTTACTGGGATGAGGGATAAGGTACTCTTCTCAATTTTATGTGATTTAATTATTTTCTAATAATTATTTATAATTCTTTTGTTATTAGAATTGCATAGTTTTAAATAGTGAAAACGGTTTTCTTTCAACAGTCGTGCTTTTGCTTGATGGATTATGCTTGGTTAATTAATTTTGATAGTCCATGCTTGTGATTTACCTCTGTTTGTTAGCATAAAAAAACCAATTTTGGCAATTACTTGTGCTTCAATTAATTTAAAAAGAATTATCTGATTAATCACATAGGTTGTTAGAATTACCTGATTCCTGATTCCTGGTCCTTTTGAAATTATTCAAAAATCATCTTTAGGTTATTTAGTCTTTTTCTTACTCCTGGAATTTTCTAGAGTTAATTAGAATCATTATTTTCTAAAATCATTACCTTCACAAGTTCGAGAAACGATCACCTTATTTACCACTTTCTAAATTACATCATTGTGCTCAATTTATCTCTCAGCTGCAATGTCACTTTCCAGTGAAGAATATGAGAGATTTGCACTATTTCCTGGGTCTGGAAATAAGGAGAAATGCAACCTCTCTTTTCTTATGTCAAACCAAGTATGCCTTGGATTTATTATACAAGCACAATATGGATGGTGCAAAGCCATGTTCTTCTCCAATGCCTGCTAACTTCAAGTTTCAACAGACTCCAGGAACTCCTTTATCTGATCCCATATCTTACAGGTCACTAGTCGGGGCTCTTCAATATCTCACATGGTCTAGGCCGGAGATATCCTATGCGGTGAACCAAGTATGTCAATTTATGCAGGAGCCGACTACTGAGCACTTAACTGCTGCTAAGAGAATATTACGGTATATTAGAGGGACTGGCACTTATGGATTGTTGTTCACCAAAGGATTCACTGATGTTCATGGTTACAGTGATGCGGACTGGGCAGGTGATCTCACCACTAGAAGGAGCACTGGCGGCTATTGCATCTTCTTCGGTGCTAACCCCATTTCATGGTCTAGCAAGAGGCAAAACACAGTGGCTAGATCCTCTACTGAGGCAGAATTCCGGAGCTTAGCTAACTCGGCAACAGAGGTAATGTGGGTTTGAAAATTACGTACAGAAATGCATATTTTTTTGCCCAACTCTCCATCTCTTCTTTGTGACAACATCAGCGCTATTTCGTATTCTTCTAACCCGGTTTTCGACACAAGGATGAAACACTTATCGGTGGACTACAACTTTGTGTGAGAATTTATTCAGTCCAATTTCCTTAGGGTATCCTATGTGTCAACCATAGATCAGGCAGTGGATATTTTTACGAAAGGATTTTCTGGTCCTCGTTTTGCACCTCTAGGAATTCACTTTCAGCAATGTATGAGTTGTCTGACTAGTCATCTATGAGCTGGCGATGAGCAGGCATGTTCACGTTAGCATTTCTGTTAGTTCACGTTAGCTTTCTTCTGTAAGTTCATTGTATAGAGTAGATTACAAATACATTTTAAGTGATGTGTCTTTGTAATTAATTTTCAATTGATTGAAATCAAATACAGTGAACTATTCTTCTATCAGAGTGAGCTAGAAGAATAAAATATACTAGATTTATATCCGTATTACGTAGTGGGTATAGTTGTTCATACTTTTTTGAATTTGTTACATTTGAAAATCGCTCGTATTTTTTTTTGTAATGCCCTCTATCCAAGTTCTTATGATTTCGTTATAAGGAATTTCACAATTTTCTAAAGCTAACCTCACTGAATATAGTTCTTTGGTAAGAGATTGAGTCTAAGTTCCCAAAAAAAATGTTTTAAGATTAATTTTATCCGTATAAATAAAAAGGATAGTAAAAAGGGAACAAATAACGATGATGAAATTGATAGTTACCCGTACCAGTATGTGTTGGATTCACCACCTTTATAAAGTTTGGTTATAAATCACAATGAATATATACATATTTAGTTTTTTTTATCTTATTTAAGAATATAAATTTAACGGTAACCGTTTATTAAAGATGATTAAACGTAGATCTTCAATTTTCGGTGTTGTCCACCCACTGTAGGTGACGTTGGTCCGTTATAATTAAATATTGGATGGAAACAAAATGTAATAATTTTAACGGGTCATGGGTTATAACCCCAAAGGTATCACTATCCAACAACAAAAAACCCACTAGAAACAAAATGAAACAAAAAACCCTTTTAAATAAATCTCTCTAAACTACCTTTTACATTAATTCAACCCAACAAAAAAACAATTTCACCCCCACTCTTAAACTACCATTTACATTATTTCAACCTAATAAAATAAATTAACCCCAATTTTAAACTTTATTCTCTCTCACCACCAACACTATCAACACCAACTCATCACCACCAACCAATAACAAAAACCATCATCCAGCAACACCACCACCAACCAATAACAACAACCATCATCCAGTAACACCACCACCAGCAGAAACGAAAACCAGAACCACCACCAGCAACAACCAGCACCACCAACAACCAACACTACAACCAACACCAACAAACAACACCACTTTAACCACCAACATCAACGAGCACCACTGACAGCCACCAAGTCCACCACCAACGAGCGCCACCACCAGCAACAACAAAAACCAGAACCAACACCAACCACCACCACCACAACGAAAATTGACATTTCACCAACAGAACTTATTCCATGTGAAAAAAATGATGAAACCAAAAAAGTTTCATCATCTATTTGGTTCCACCTCATTCCAGATGAAAAAAAATGATGAAACCAAAAAAAGTTTCATCATATATTTGGTTCCACCTTATTCCAGACAAAAATAAAATAAAAAAGTTTCATCGTTTAGTTGGTTCAACCTTATTCCAGATGGAAAAAAACATGATGAAACCAGAAAAAGTTTCACCGTTTAGTTGGTTCCATCTTGCTTAGACTGTTCTTTGGATAGATCTCACAAATTATCTTTTCAGAGGTCAACCACAACTAGTCTAGCTCCTTTAGATTTGTTGCACATGGACCTATGGGGTCCAAGTCCTGTACTTTCCACAGCTGGTTACAGATATCATGTGGTAATAATAGATGATTTTACAAAATTTTGTTGGTTTTATCCTTTGTATGACAAATCTGACTTCAAGCAAACCTTCTATGAGTACAAGGAATACATAGAAAAACACTTAAAAATATGCATTAAATCTATTAGAACTGATGGTGGAGGAGAATTTAATCACCACCAACTTGCTTCATTTCTGGATGAGCATGAAATAAGCATGAACTTTCCTGCCCACACACACCTGAGAAGAATGGTGTGGCAGAATCAAATCACAGGCACTTGGTGGACATTGGCAGGACATTTCTTCTACAATATGGACTCAGTGATACCTATTGGGTTGAGGATTTTACTACAACAAATTACACTATCAACAGGTTACCCACTAAATCTATTCATTATGTGTCTCTATATGAAATGTTATTTCACATTTCTCCTGATTACACTTTCTTGAGGGTCTTTGGCTGTCTATGCTTCCCTTGGCTAAAACCATATGCAGCTCACAAGCTAGCTCCTAGGAGTAAATCACGTGTCTTCCTAGGTTATTGTTACTCTCAAAAGGGCTATATATGCATGGATATTAACACTGGCAGAATGTATGTTTCCAGACATGTAACTTTCCAGGAAACTATATTTCCTTTAAGGCAGTCATCACCTCTTCTACCCAATCTCCAAGCAGAATCTACCAAAAAAACATTACCCAATTTTCCATCATCTACTCCTGTACATAATCTACCAAGTCTGACTCAAATATCCATTCTACTACTTCTTTTCCTGCTAAGCATGTACCTTCATCTCCTATAAGTAATGCTCATTCTATGACTACAAGAGGAAAGTGTGGTGTTACAAAACCAAAAGTTTATTCAGCTAAGCATCTTTTATCTACTGCATTAACTGTTATGATGACACCTCCTACACCAACATGTTTTAGCCAATAAAAAAAGGATCCTAAGTGGAGAAAGGATTTGGTGGATGAATACAATGCCTTGCAAAATGCAAACACATGGTCCAAGGTTCCTTATGATTCATCAATGAATATGGTGGGATGCAAATGGGTTTTTAGATTGAAATACAAACTTGATGGGTCCATAGACAGATATAAAGCAAGGTTGGTGGCCAAGGGATTTCACCAACAGGAAGGCCTTGACTATTCTGAGACCTTTAGACCTGTTTCCAAGCCTAGTACAATCAAGGTTATTCTCTCATTGGATGTGCAGTATGACTGGTCCATTATTCAGCTTGATGTCAGCAATGCTTTCATACATGGAGACATCTCAGAAAATATCTACATGTCTAAACCTCCAGGCTTCATTGATCATCCTTACCAACTCATGTTTGTAAGTTGAACAAGTCTCTATATGGATTAAAACAAGCTCCCAGAGCTTGGTATGCCAAGTTGTAGCAAGTATTAATCTCATATGACTTCACTCTATCTTCAGCATATGGTTTTCTTTTCATTTAAAAGACAACTACAAGGATTACTTATATTCTAGTCTATGTAGATGACATACTAATCACTGGAAGTTCATCAACTTACTATGCTGACCTTATTCAACAACTTCAGACTCACTTTCCAGTTAAAAATCTGGGATCTCTACATTACTTTCTTGGTATGGAGATTCAAAGGGATTCCTTAAGTTTGTTTCTATCTCAGACTAAGTATTCATTAGATTTGCTGGAAAAACATGATATGAGTGGGGCCAAATGCTCCTCACCAATTCCAACTAGTTCCAGAATAGAGGATACTCTTGGTGACCAACTACCCAATCCAACTTTGTACAGATCTTTAGTGGGTGCCCTTCAATACTTAACCTGGACAAGACCAGAGATCTCTTTTGCTGTGAATCAAGTATGTCAGTTCATGCAAACACCACATACTTCTCATTTAATTGCAGCTAAAAGGGTCTTAAGGTACATCGAAGGCACTTTGGATTATGGCCCCTACTTCCAAAAGGGTTTGGTTCAGGTTACTGGTTACGTTGATGCTGATTGGGCTGGTGATGCCATTTCCAGGAGGAGTACTGGTGGCTACACCATTTTTCTGGATCCTAATCCTGTCTCTTGGTCAAGCAAGAGACAAACCACAATTGCAAGGTCCTCCACTGAGGCTGAATTCCGCAGCCTGGCAAATACTGCATCAAAGATTCAGTGGCTTCTCAAATTGTTAGCAGAAATGTATGTGTCCTTGCCTACTGTTCCCATCATCTTATGTGATAACATAAGTGCAATCTCTTACTCCACCAATCTAGTTTTTCACTCTCGAATGAAGCACTTGTCTGTGGACTATAATTTTGTCAGGGAATTGGTGCATTCAAAGGCCTTACAGATAGCCTATATCTCCGCTGAAGATCAGGCTGCTGATATTCTTACGAAGGGTTTTTCGGGTCCAAGATTTGCTACCGTACGCAGCAAACTGAATATTCAGTCAAAGCCTGCCCAGTTCAGTTTGAGGGGCGGTGACAGAACATAATCTGGTGTATGTTCTTCTTCTTACACCCACTTTACACTTAGTATACGTTAGCATTAATTGCTTTCTGTTATGTGCACAATAGCCTAATATAACTGTCATTAAGTATACGTTAGCATTCCCTACATCTGTACCTAGTGCACGTTAGTATTGTATATGTCAGTATGTAAAAGAAAAGTGTGGTGTACATTTCATTGTAAGTTTTCTGATCATCTTTAATGGTGTGTACTCTCTCTGTACAAGAACATCTTTAATGAAATACTGTTCTTGATTAATCTTCTTTAAACTCTACATTCAAGAATCAATCAGTCTTGACCTAGCTTTATCAGAGTAATGGCTATAGGACTAGGTGAATGAGTAATTTTTTCACTATGAACTAGTGAAGTAAAGAGAGACTAGACGGGTAAAAAATTTATGTCTAATATAAAATTTTCTAAATAACATATTTAGTTATTTTAGTTATAAAAATCTACCTAGACTTATATTTTAGAAATTTAATATTAAAAAGTATTCTAGAAAACTCCCCGATTGACATAGATATAGACCGTTGAACTTTATCCACCTATGGACTACGGAGCAATTTTTCATATAAACAGTTGCTCACATCTATCGCATGCTAACAAACTCTGAAAGAATTTCTTCCTATTATTGTTTTGAACCAAATTTGGGAAGTATTTGAATATTAAACTTAAAACCATATTAAACTTTATAAATCATAAAATCAGAAGTTGAGCGAATCTTTATTTGATTTGCAAAGCTATTGGAATTGTAATTCTAATTTCCGGTCAACTACGCATGCTCTACTTAATATTGGATCATATTGGCTCCCCTAGTGTCACTAGAATTCAATTGGATCATATTAGCTCCCCTGGTGTCAGTAGAATTCAATTCCTGAGTTTAACAAATTATGGTTATCAATTTCTTCCAACATCACAATTAGTTTCAGTCCACCTGTTTTCTCTTCTCTTGGCTCCAATTCCTTTTTAATTTTAACTCTCTTTTGTGCCCTGCTTTTTAAAGGTCGGTAAATAGTATATATATATATGCACATGTTAGCGGTAAAAAGCAAATGATGATACATGAGCAATTGGTGACAAATTGAGGTTTGTAAATGCATGACCATTGGGATTTTCAAGCCCAAACTTCAATTCTAATCCACAACTGAATGTCAGCATTTGTTGTTTGAGTTGTACTTTGAATTACTATGTATGGCAAATAAGCTGGAGCTATTTGGGGTCGAAATTTATTGATAATTCTTTATATGCAACCTCAGTCAGGTGGTTGACCCCTCACCCAACTGATGCTGCCGTAAACAAGTGCTTGCCTCCATACCAATGTCATCCTGTAAACAAATACAAGAAGACCTTGGTAATCAAGCTGTTTGCAGCTGCAATTGTCTACTTATGGAAAGTACGAAACAATATAGTCCTGAATGCTTTTAAACCAGGGGTTAGTGGTAATTAATTAGATAAAACTAACCAGATTAAATCCGTCCACTACTTGGGATATCAGTTCCATTTTTGTGCTTTAGGCTTCTAGAACAGGGACCAGTAATTATTGGCTAGACCAAACCACAAAAATGAGGAACTGGCTCTGATTCGATACCATCTTAGGGCTAATGACGGGTTAGAAAGGAGAATAACCATTTATTGGGAAACGTACACCGGGAAATGAAGTTGGATATATTTGTCTGAAAAATAATCAGTTTTGTATGTGATTTTTGCATCTTATGTTTTGTTCTGTTGGATAACTGTTGGCAAGTGTTGACCTCATTTACTGTCTCTTGGCTAGTTTGACCTTATTGATTGTTGGTTATTTTTATTTTTATTTTTAAAATTAAATTTCATTATTAAAAAGAAAGAATTACCCACGACGTACAGGGTCTCAACTAGGGATGTATATGGTACGATTCGGTTTGATTTTTGTCCCAATCATAACTAAAATTGGGAGTCTCGGTTTTTTGGTTTTGAAAACCGAATGTCACCATTAAGCTTATCGGTTCGGTTCGGTTCGGTTTTGAACCGTCTCGGTTTCGATTTCGATCGGTTCGGTTTTAACCGGTTAGGATTTTAAATTTTTATAAGTGTAAAAATGAAATGCAATAAAAATCAAATTTTTACAAGTCTTTCTTACATGCCTAAACATAAAAATTAAATACAATAGTTTACAATACTAGCCATGGAAACCAAAGCTCCGTTTCATTATGTCACTGGAGAATAACAAAAAGAAGAAGCAATGACGCATTAGAACAAGTGAACCAAAGAAATTTCTTCCGCACGGACCGCACCTGTGAGAAATAAAATCAATTCAATGAGAAATAAAATCAATTCAATGGAATGTATTGGCTTAACTTATATTACTATTATGATGAGGAGAGCAAATCCCTGGATACTATCTCTGCTCAAACACAATTGGAAGTAAACAGAAGGCAACAGTGGTGTCCACCTGCCAAAGACACTATCAAAATCCATGTTGATGCTGCCTGGAAACTACCAAATGCGTCATGTGCGGTTGTTGCTAGGAACTATGGGGGTAAGTTTGTGTGTGCTCAATCGGGTACTAGGGATATACAAAGTCCCCTTAACTGCTGAAGCATCAGGATTCTTGTTGGCGATTCAACTAGGTTTCGATACCAAGTCTACCATTGTTGTTGCCTTCACAAACTACTGTTGACTCATGATTATAACTCTATTTATACTAAAACAATCTATGATTTTCTAACAAACTACTGTTGACTCATGATTTTCCAATCCGAGTTGACTAAAATAAGAAGTGTTGCAATAAAGTAGAACAAAGAGGTTATACGACTCATACCTGCCACATTGGGATCAATCTTCATCTATGTCAATGTGGATGAACGTGGACTTAGCAAAAGAACCTAAAATATCTGCAAGGGTCAAATCCGTAAATAGAACATACCATTTAAAAAAAAGCAACGCATATAGACTAATGCAAATCAGCAAGGATCAATCTTCATCTATGTCAAATACTATACTAAGATAGAAGGATAATGTAATACCTGAGTCGACATCTTCGGAATCATTCGTCCCTAAGGTAGAAGTCTCAAGATCAACCGACGTCCGTAACCAGCTTTGCGTGCAAATCAGCGCCTCAACTGTCTTAGGCAATAATGAACTCCGGTATGGATAAATAACGCGCCTTCCCGTACTAAAGGCAGATTCAGATGCAACGGAAGAGACGGGTATAGCTAGTACATCCCTTGCCAGGTGTGACAATATGGGAAACCTAGTGGAATTGGTCTTCCACCAACTTAATATATCGAAGTTAGGAGTTCTTGGTTCACGTAGAGCTGCTAGATAATGAACCAACTCTGTCTGCCCCTCAACAACACCTTCCTCCTCATCTTCTTTTGCTCTCTCTGCTAGAAGACTAGCCAAGGCAGAGTCTTCGTCATCTGTAACTCCGGAGGATTGAGTAACAACATTACCAATACTTGTAACGGTTGATGTTGTTTCATCATTTGAATTAAGAGACTTGTACTCTTCGAAAAGATCCTCAAAATCATTTCTCATATAAGATGATAATGTATGACGCAATGACGCACCCGTGATACATAACTTATCAAGAAGAAAATTCAAACCCTTTTATTTTTCTCGTGGATCAAGCAAAACAGCAATGAACATGAGAGAGTTCATTTTTTCATATTTCCCCCAATACTTATTATACTTATCTCGCATTCTAAGGCCCATGCTAGAGAGAAATGGGTCTCGACTATCTATCCATGTGTTCATTGTTAGATGAATGACACTTAGATTCAATAAGGTTCATGCGAAGTAACACGTGGAGAGTAGGAAAATTTGACAGTAGAATCATAAAATACCTTTAGGAATTTCACAAAGGCCCTTGCATATGCCCAATCTTCCATATATGGAGCATGTACATGAGGAGGGGGAGGGACCTTCTTCTTGCCTTTCTGTTGAGTAGTTGAAGAATCCTCATCAGCATCATAAGTAGAAGTTTCATCTGGATTAGAAGCAGTACCAACAACGGCAACAATAGAAGCAGAAAAAATTGGAGGAATGGTACTTTCGTTGAAACAAAATTTTTTCTTGGAAGGCTTATCATCCCGCGCTAGCTTATCAAAAGCTTTTTCATACCTTTCAGTTGCATCTAACATCGAGTACACTGTATTCCACCTACTGTCAACATCCAAAACTAATCCTTTTTTGCAATCAATCTTTTCAAGAGCAGCACAATCCATAAACTTAAGCAATCTCGCAGGAGAACTCAAAACATACATCACCACTGCCCTAATTCTCTTAATTGCCAAATGATACACTTTCATACCATCCTTCACAATAAGAGCAAGCACATGTAGGGCTGCACAAAAAACCGAAAAACCGGCAAAACCGCACCGAACC
>JAJJMC010014824.1:34569-50076 GCA_023531435.1 Papaver californicum
GTGCCGCACGGAGTAAAGTCGAGGCGAAGGACCGACCCCGTGACAAGCAGCTTCCCAGGAGGTCACCCATCTCTAGATTACTCCAGCCCGAGCACGCTTAACTGCAGAGCTTTTTGCCAGCTCTGGAGCCAACTGTGCCGAAAAGGCCTCGGTGTTAGGAAATGACAAACCATTACCTATATTCCATTCGACGAATCGGGGTATTACAGTAGTTACCTGAGACGGTCACTTTGTCTATTGCTCCTCACCAATTGCACTCACCACAAAAACCATAGTTTTTCTCTCTAAAGCTAACACAAGAAATCTCTCACCGATCTCTCTCTATATTCATAATCTCTACATGGCATAGTGTCTATTTATATAGGTTACAAACTCGACCACCAAGAATCCCTAACTAATATTAGGAAACACCTTCCATATATTAGATAAGACATAAAATAGAAAATATCCCGTTAGATTTCCACCTAGGACTAGGAAATTCAAACACATTCCTAAAATAAGTCTTCAATATACAACAAAATGAGAGAAGAAGAAACCAATCCACGTTGAATGCGAAAATGGCACCTAAATTCAAGTAAACAAGGGTTAAGTACAGAAAAATCCTACTCCCTCCGTCCAAATTATAAAGTCGGAATTATTATTTTTGGTTGTCCATCTAGATGGTATAGTTCTGATTTCTAGATATTTTTTCCATATATATTTTTATTAATTATATTAGTATTATACTAAAATGAATTTAATGTTTTTAGTTTCATAAAAAAAAAAGAATAATATAGAAAACAACAGAGATTTTTATAACTCTTTTTTTTAATCTAATATAAACTTATTTTTCTCCTATATAATTTGGATACTCAAAGAGAGTTTAAAAAAATTAAAAGAAATCGTACAAGTTAAAAGCCCACTCTATATCATGTTCCTAATTTCACAACTACAAAAAGTTTGTACTCACCATAGCATCATTTAAGATACTCCACCAATTATATAACTAGCTAGATTTGTGCAAAATCTTGACGCTAACACAAAACTCCATTAACATTATCGATAGATTTTAATTAAACATCTACTTGTGAAAGAGATGGATAATGACTATTGAATACAATTTCTAACCAAACTTAACCAACCGTTGGGATTTGTCTGCGTGAGTTTGAATGATAATTCTATCAAACTATCAACAAATTATTGATTGCCGTTAGTTTACTCCAACATCGCAATTTATCTCATCTGCACTTTAATTCTATCCATTTTTGTTTCTTCTATGCCCTTGACATTTTCGGTTTCTTTTTTGCAAGGAAGATACTTCCTAAATGTATATATGCATGTTTTTAACGGCCATAAGTGAATGACACATGAGTTGGTGACATATTGCATGCTCATTGCAAATAGATGTCGGCTGAGCTTTAATGCTTCATGACTGCTTACCCTCCAAAAGTTGTGGATTCAAATTAAAATAGTCTCAACTTTCACAACAACTTGCAAAACAGTGTCTTTAAAAATTGCAACTAGAAATTTTCATCACTGTGGCTAGTAATAGTATGTGCATAACTAAAACACAGGGAAGCCACGAATAGCAACTTCTCCCTTGTGAATTATCTTAAATATTTTAATGGTTCTTCTAATGCAAATTCAATATGATTAGTAGGTCAGTACTGTTGATGATGCTGTAAAACATGGTCCTATCCATCAAACGAATTCAGGAAGTCCTTGCTAATCAAGATGCTCCCGGTTGTGAATGTACTTATAGTTGTATGTTCTTATAGTCACGTGATAATCGGAATTATGCAGTGTTACAATGGACAGATTCATGTTGAAAGAGATTATTCTTGACCCTCCTTGAATGTTTAAGCATAGGTTGTCATGGACTCATGGCGTTATATATCCCACTGTACATACGTGTAGGATGAGGTTTTATGACTGCTTCCCTTCCCAACCTTCATTGAAAATCTGGTCATATGCGTAATTGTTTTGTAAGCTAATCAAATTATGATGCATGGTTTAGGCCACAAGATGGACTGTTAAAGTTATGTTGTAGATTCAAACTAAAAGGTATCTCAAAGTAAAAGGTCTTTCGGAAATCATCTTAATTTGACCTGCACTCGCAAAATAAAGTATTATGGCTTTTCGTGGGACAAGAAAAGAGTTCATTAACATGTTAAAAAATTACTAAACGGGGTAGTTGAACGCATGAATCGTACTTTTTCTGGAGAATGTACGATGTATGTTATCTAATGTTGGATTAGGTAAAGCGTTTTGGGTTGAGGCTGTTACATATGCGTGCTTCCTCATTAATAAATCCCCATCAGCTGCATTAGAAGGCAAAAAACCAATAAAGAAGTGCTATGGTAAGCCAGCTTATGACTAGGAATCAATTCATATTTTTGGTTGTCCTGCTTGGTATGTTAGTGAAAACAAGCTTGATAGTCGTGTTTTTGAAAGAATCTTTATGAGTATGCAGAAAGGAGTGAAGGGGTTCAAAATGTGAAATCCAGTAGAGAAGAAGATAGTCATGAGTAGAGACATTACATTTGATGAAGCGTCTATGGTGAAGTACCAGTATCAGTGAGCCTTTGCAGCAGGTGAAGATTGATGCATCTACACCACTTCCAGCTAAGTCTTTATCTGTTATGTCAACTTCTAAATGCGTGGCGTCTACAAGGGAAGTAACTACTGAAGTTTCAACTGATAGTGAAGTTGTTAATGAAGATGAACACGAAGCAACAGAATATACATAAGCTACAGACACTGAGACCATATCAACCAGCAAACAGAGAAGACAAACCAGGAAACCTGGTTGGATGGATGATTTTGTAGCTTATGCATTACCAGTTGTTGAAGAAGGTACTCCTAATACTTATTCTAAAGCTATACAAAGTGTAGAGCGTGAAGAATGGGAAGATACAATGCAAGATAAGATGTAGTCTCTTCAAAAGAATAACACATGAGTTCTTACGAAGCTTCCGAATGGTAAGAAAGCCATTGGGTGTAAATGGGTATTTGCTAAGAAAGAAGGATCTCAAGAGAATCAAGTTCGCTACAAGTAAGGTTAGTTGCTAAAGGTTATACCCAAAGAAAAGGGATTGACTACAATGAGGTGTTTTCTCCAGTTGTGAATCACTCGTCAATTCGATTTTTGTTGGCCTTGGTAGCACAATATGATTTATACCTAGTTCAACTAGATGTCAAGACGACGTTCTTGCATGGTGATCTAGAAGAAGAGATCTATAAGACTAAGCCGAGTGGATTTAAGGTTGCTGGAAAATAAGATTATATATGTAAGATGAAAAGACCGTTGTATGGGCTGAAACAGTCTCCAAGACAATGGTACAAGCGATTTGATCGGGGCCAGACTTACACAATGAGTCACTATGACCATTGTGTATACTTTAAGAAGCTACAAGATTGATCTTCATATATTTGCTCTTGTATGTCGATGATAAGCTGATCGAATCGAATAACAAGAATGAGATTGATAATTGAAGCTCAAATTGTCAACTGAGTTTGTGATGAAAGATCTAGAAGAAGCTAAGAAGATTCTTGGTATGGAGATTAAGCGTGATAGAGAGAAGGGTAAAGTTTTTTTATCTCATAAGACATATTTGAAGAGACTGTTACAGAAATTTAATATCGACGAAGTAACTAAATATGTAAGTACAACCTACTCGTAATTTCTAAAGTCTTAATCCAATTCAATCCATCTGGATTGTTATTGTTAAAATATTTTTATTTACCAGTATCCTAAATTTAAAATTCGTCAATATTAAATTGTTTGTTGACAAACATAGAAAGTGTTTGTTATTTAGCTGTTCATCTTGACAAGAAGATTGTTTCCAAGGGAAATCAAATTTTTGTAGGTAGTCAAGTAAGTCAACATTAATATTTGACCTTGGAGTTTAACTTTGGTGTAAGAATCATCTGATAAAAAGGGATGTAGTGCGGCAGGGGAACTCAAGGTTTCCTACAAAATCTAATATTATTCAAATATATTTGACCGCCTTTCCCTAAAAGAGGTGAATAAATCAATGGAGATCGAAGGCGAAGATGGCACCAAAATTCAACTTAATAAGAGCTCAATCACAGAGTTTGGAAGAGGATTAGGATTTCAATTTGATGATAGAACTGTTTCTCGCAGACACATTTCACTTCAAATTTCCAATCTTGGCGAGAAAAATGATGGAGAATCTAGGGTTTCTTTTGAAGTTTTGGGGAAAAATCCAATCTGGGTCTTGAGTAATGATACCAAAGAAATTAGCGTATTCAGGAATTTGGAAAAAGGAGAGTTGAAGGTTCGTGATGGATTTTGTGTTTCTTGTAAAAACCCCGTTTTTTTCACTTTGAAAATTTTTGGGGGTTTTGATAGAAAATCAGAAGATGAGAAAGAGAATAGAATTTTGAAGGAAAGGGATAGAATCGAAAGGATCCCAGTGGATACAAAAATGGAGGGAAGTATTCAAAGTGAGGGAGAAGGTGGGTTTGATGCTTCAGAGATTGACCCTGTTAAAGGTATGATTTTTATTTATTTTATGTTGAAATTTGGGATTTCGATTGACTAATTTTGATTCACATAGATAAGATTTACAAGCTACTTTGTGGTATTGATTCACTTAGGGAAGTTTGTGAGGTTAGATGAAATCCGTACCTATAAGAACTAATGCCGTCGAACCAAACCGAGTTTAGAGGTGCTAGTGTTAGAAAATTTGGATATTGTTTGCAAGATTTTAGTATGAGTCAAGTACAGAACCACTGTTTATCGATGTTTTGATCTTCGACTTACAGCTTGGATGATGTTTTGGTTAGACTGTTTGAGTATCTTGCATTGCAGTGGTCTCGTTAGATAAATAGTTGCATATCAATTGGAGGCTTGTTTACATTTCATGGATGGTATTGACTAATGCTGTCCTGTTTTGAGGCTTGAATGAGTTGATCCAAAGTGATATTTGGAAATTTGAGTATTGGTTTCTGTTTTTTACCTACTTTTAATTTGACTTGCTTACTTGCGGAAGTAAAGAACTACTTTACATCAATGCATCAATGTTTGCTTGCCTATTCTGTTTACAGCGTGGAAGATTTTGTAGGTATTAGTTCCTTGTAATGCTTTGATTTTACTTTATACCATAGCAAGTGTTTATCTAATTGCATTTGTTCATTCGAGTATAAGAAACAATGTAACATGTAGTAATTGATACAGCTGAAGGCAACTCTACCTTTTAACAACCTCATTTCCATTTTGTATGGCGTTTCATTTTAACAATTTCGCATTTGCTGGTCCTGTTTAGCTAAACCAAGTGTTGTTCTGTTTTCATATTGAGGGTGTAAAAGTACTTTTAGGCTGTTTTTGGTTATGCTGTTCGTTGTTCTGATTATAAGGTTCATATCTTTCTGAATTGCAGAGTTTGGGTTCTTGAAAATGGGTCATGAGTTTGACAACTATCCGAAACATAAAATTCGAGGGATTAAGGATATGGACTGGTTCCTTGAAGAGCAAAAACAAGATAGTGAAGATGATGAAGGGAACAGAGCTAAAAAGAGGAATAGGTTAGGGAGAAAGAAGAAAGGTAATGTCATGGAAGATGACGATTGGACAGGTGAGAGTGAAGATGAGAAAGTTTCGGTATCAAAAATGAGAATGGAAAAGAGACCCAAATATAGTAAAACAAGATCCAAGGATAAGAATGGTAAAATTCTAGATGTGGGCAGTAGTAAAAGCTCATCATGGAATAGTACAATACATGCTAATGATGAAGACGAAGAAGAAGACGAAGAAGAAGACGATGAAACTCTAGGAGGTTTTATAGTAGACGACGAAGGACTAGACGAAGAAGAAGAAGAGATTGATGATGATGATACGATTGACGAGGAAGAAGAGGAAGAAGAAGATTATAATGAAGATGATGACGATGAGTGATAGAGCAAGGCTAATTCCCATAGACCAAGATCCCAAAATGTGATTACACATGTAAACTAGTGTGAATTTATAGTTTGTTTTTCAGCATTTGGTGCAAGTTTTTCTCAAGGGTTAAAGGAAGCTTATTCGTCCTCTAAACCTGTTCGCCTTGAAATTCTCTTGGCTTGTTTGCACTTACCATGTGTGTTTCTTTCTTTGGTTACATGTCCTTATATATGTGATGAGCCAAACTTTCTTGCCTCTTGTGAGGGGAAAACACTTATTTGATGTCTCCACAACCTGGCTTTATAAAACTTCGATTTGAAAGGCTCATATCTTGACTGCAAGGGGAAACACTTTCCTTCTGATGTGGTGACTGAAACAATTCCCTTTGTATGTAGTGACTTGCATGAATCTTCTTGTACATCTTAAAAGAATCAATTCAAATCTAATGAGTTCATGTTCTTGATGGTCGTCGTACAGATATGGTGTTTCTGTCTCCCCCTCCCCATTGATCCAACACCCATACCACCTATATCTACTGAGGGGTTCTATGCGAGGAGCGTCGTTTGCTATCTCATATTAGTTGATCACGACATGAGCATGAAGTAGGTGTAAACCCAATAACCATTATATCCCATCCCTCAATGATGTCCACTCGAATTAGTGAATCAGCTAGAACCCTTTTTTGCTAAGCCATCAGCTGCCATATGCTGTAATGTTTGTGTGCTATCCAAATGGTGCTAGACACCATAATTTCTGACGGATGAGGTGTTGAAGTTACTTAAATCTCCCAAGTAGGTTGTGACGAGGCAATGTGTGAAATGCAAGTGAGTTCAATCACGATTTCACGTTACTCTACTTATACTCTCGTAGTATAAGTAGGCTATAAGAGAAAGTGAGTTTAAGAAGGAAGATTAAGCAAATACATGATAACTGTATATAGCATATCTAGTCTACATTGAAGAAATTAATATCATACCATATTCTTAACAATATTTTTAACAGAGTATACAGGGATAGTTTTCAATAACTATGTATATTTTATTTCCTAACTTATGTTGTAACATCTTGTATATGTACTCATATACACATATCAATAAAGGTGGGGGAAATATTTGAGTTAAACTTCATCAAGTTTTTAGCTTTTATATGGTATCACCCCTGATAGCCACAGTAAAAACCTCCGATGCAGCCTGGAAAAAGCTTACTCACCTCTATGCTAGCCGGTCTAGGACTAGAGCAATGCAGTTGAAGGAAGAACTCACATTAATTTAACGTGCAAACATAAGTATCACGGAATACCTACATGCTGTGAAAAATTTAGTAGATGAACTAGCCATCATAGATCACACTATCTCCGACGATGACCTGACACTGTATGTGTTAAATGGTCTAGGCCCAGAATTTAGAGAGATCGCAGCGCCGATTCGTACAAGAGAAACATCTCTGATGTTTGAAGAACTACATGAACTTCTAGTTGGTCATGAAGCGTATCTAAGGCGCCTTTAAATTTCAACACAAAGTGTGGTTATGTCTGCTAACTACACATGCACAAGATCAGCAATACAAGAAGGACGGTTTCAGAGACCCTACAGGAAGAACGATCAACCCAGACAGTACTCCAACAACAACCCAGGCAGGTACCCAACAGGACCACATCGTGATGGAAGACGCTACAACACAGGACAGGGTAGGCTAGCTTCATCCACTAGGTGTTACCAATCAAAGTGCCAACTATGTGACCAGATGGGTCACACGACCAAAACATGCTCACAATTTCAGTCACAGCAATCGTCTGTGAACTGTGCTACCACAACCGCAGCCAAAGACAAGAACTGGCTTATCGATTCGGCTGCATCGCACAACATCACTGGTGATCTATCAAATCTATCCATACATTCAGATTATGATGGAACTGATGAAGTAATTCTTGGTGATGGCTCAGGTTTGACTGTCTCACATATTGGTTCATGATCTTTAACAACGCCACATCGAACCTTTACATTAAGAGACATTCTTTATGTTCCCAATATCCGCATAAAATTAATATCTGTGCATCATCTAACCAAACAAAATGATGTTTTTGTTGAATTTCATCTGTTCCATTTTTTTTGTGAAGGACAAGATTACGGGGGCGATTTTACTAAAATAAGCATATAACGATGGCATCTACACTTTCGTAGAATCACTGACGACGACACCAAAGGTTGCTAATATGCATGAAAGGACCTTGGTTGAAGGATGGCACAAGCGATTGGGACATCCTTCTCTTAAAATTTTCCACAATCTCATTAAGAATTTTTCTCTTCCTGTTTCCGCTCATAAACATTTATCTTCAATTTTTCATTCCTGTTCTATTAATAAAGCACATCAACAACCTTTTCATATCACAAGTCTACAGAGTCGTGAACCACTTGGGCTTATTTATACAGATGTTTGGGGACCTGCGAGTTATACAGAGAGTGATGGCTCATGTTACAATCTTATTTTTGTGGATCATTATACGAAATATATATGGTTATATCCTATGGCTACACAATCTGGTGTCTCTACAATCTTTCCATAATTCAAAAAACTTGTCGAAAATCGCTTTCAGAAACCCATAAAAACCTTGTAGTCATACAACGGAGGTGAGTTTATTGCTTTAAAAAATTTCCTCTTGCTTTATGGAATTACTCATCTCATTACTGTTCCTCACACTCCACAACAAAATGGTACTTCTGAGCGTCGACATCGTCATCTAGTCGAAATAGGTCTCACTCTTCTCTATGATGCCAATCTAGATTACTCCTTTTGTCCATATGCTTTCAAACAGCTTCCTATCTCATAAATCGTCAACCCACACCCATTCTCAAAAACAAATCTCCGTTTGAATTTCTATTTGGTCAATCCTCAAACTATTTAAAGTTGAAACAGTTTGGGTGTATCTGTTATCCTCTAACGAAAGCATACAACTCATACAAAATGCAACCAAAATCCAAAACATGTATCTTCCTTGGTTATTCACCAATTCAAAATGGGTACAAATGCTTTGAACCCCAAGCAAAGAAAATCTTCATCTCTTGTCATGTGTTATTCGACGAACACCCACAACACTTCATTCACAGTCCCCCTGTGACCTGTGCTCCTACTCGGTCATCTCCCAACATTCAACAACTCTTCCCTGACGTCGTTCCTCCAGCCACATTACCAACCACCGGTGCACGTCAGTCTCCAGGGAGTGTTCTTGCTGCTGCTGCATCTCCTCCAGGTAACTCCGCTACCCTTGCTTCTTTAATTCCTATCACTCACCCTACTATAGCCAACATACAGTACCGACCTGCCCACTCTACAGAACCACCAGAAATTCCTGCCAATTCCGTACAGAAACTGCCTGCCGACAACACAACAACACCGGAGCTGTCTGTCTACTGTCCAGCGTCTTCAGAAATGTTTGTCTACTGTTCAACGTCTCTAGAACTGTCTTTCTACTATCCAGCGTCTCCCGAAATGTCTGCATCTGGTAGTTACTCCTTCACAACAACGTCTCATGTAGCCCAGGTCCTCCAGCGTCCCCAGCACTGCCTCACAGCAACGCCTCCTGCCAACAATATACCACAAACGTCTCCTGGCAACACTACAACACAGATGTTTCCAGCTGAAGCCTCCCCTGAACCTACAACATAAGATGTCTCTCCGTATACAGCAATATCATATGTACCTCAAGAGCTTAATCAACAATCTCAATCTCAACGTGCTCATAACATGACCACACGGTCCATGAACCAAATCTTCAATCCGAAACAGGTACACGTTACTTCGAAAATCCTCTTTCGCACATTATTGAACCCACCAGTGTTAGCCAAGCATTGGCTCCTCCTCAATGGCGTGAGGCCATGTCTACGGAGGTGACTGCCCTGATGAATCACGGTACATGGGATCTTGTCTTACCACCAGGTAAGTGTCAACCGGTTGGGTGCAGGTGGATCTTCAGGGACAAGAGAAAGGCTGATGGCTCAATTGACAAGTTCAAAGCCAGACTTGTGGCAAAGAGTTACAACCAACGACCGAGCATTGACTACACAGAGACCTTCAGTCCTGTAGTTAAACCAGCAACAATACGAATTGTACTCTCCATTGCAGTCATGAATGGATGGTATTGCGGCAAATGGATGTCAACAATGTGTTTCTGAACGAGGCCTTAACAGAAACAGTTTTTATGACACAACCTCCAGGCTTCAAGGATGCGTCCAAGCCACATCATGTGTGTAAGCTTCGCAAGGCCATCTATGGGTTAAAACAAGCACCACGAGCCTGGTATACTGCACTCAAAACAGCCATTCTTCAATTGGGTTTCCACAACTCAAAGGCAGACTACTCTTTGTTCATATACAGTGAAAATGCATAGTATGCTATTTGTTGGTTTATGTGGATGATCTTATTATCACAGGGAAAAACTCCGCGTTTGTGCTATCTACCATTACAAAGTTAGGAGATATGTTCTCTCTCAAAGACATGGGTTCTCTTCACTACTTCTTAGGAATTGAGGTAATTCCTATAAAGACGGGTTTGTTTCTTTCTCAACATAAGTACAATCGAGAACTCATGGACACTACAAGCATGAGGGGTGCAAAAGATGTCTCCACTTCTCTTTCTACATCACAACCTCTTCAACTGGTTGATGGTACAACTGCTGTGGATAGTTCCGAGTTTTGGCGATTAATAGGCAGTCTTCAATATTTGTCTCTAACACGACCAGACATCTCCTTTCAGTCAACAAATTATCTCAATTCATGCACAAGACGACTACAATTCACAAGACATCTGCCAAACGGTTACTCAGGTACCTAAAGCAAACTATCTTCTATGGAATTCAGATTCTCAAGAATGGACCTTCCACTTTTCGAACATACACAAATGCTGATTGGGATGGAAACATGGATGATCGCACCTCAACGTCTGCCTACATTAGCTTCTTGTGTTCAAATCCAATATCCTGGTGTATAAATAAGCAACGTGCAGTTGCAAGGTCCTCTATGGAAGCAGAATACAGAGCTCTAGCAAATGCAGCCTCTGAATCAATGTGGCTACTTCAGGAACTGGGTTTTCCTCTCAAAGATCCTCCTCACCTACTATGTGACAATATTGGCGCCACGCACCTGAGTCTTAATCCAGTTAATCACTCACGTATGAAGCATATTCAAATAGATCTCCACTCCAGACGTGACTTAGTTCAAAAGAAGAGTCTCCAAGTCAGGCATGTTCATACCCAGGATTAACTTGCGGATATTTTGACCAAACCACTATCGAAACAACGTATAGTTGTGTTGCGTAGCAAGATTGGTCTTGCCAATGGAACCCCAATCTTGCGGGGGCGTATAAGGAAAATGTGAGTTTAAGAAGGAAGATTAAGCAAATACATGAAAACTGTATATAGAATATTTAGTCTACATTCTTAACGAGGATATCAAAAGATTGAAAAAAATAATATCATGCCATATTCTTAACAATATTATTGGCAGAATATATATGGATAATTTTCAGTAACTATATATATCTTGTTTCCTAACTTATGTTGTAATATCTTGTATATACACTCATATACACATATCAATAAAGGTGGGGGAAAATATTTGAGTTAAATTTCATCGAGCTTTAAGTTTTTATATAGGCAGTGTTCTCATTTAATCATTTTTTCTATTTTAGTGATCTTCCATCAACATGATTGAATGAAAACAAACCATAAAACATCATCATGAGGTTTAATAATTGGGGGAGCCCAACTTTTTTCAACAAAGCAGATAAAATAAGTCAAATAACTTACATATCACTGAGATTCGAGGAGAAGTGCTTCTCTCAGAAGCAGGAAGTGACAAGAAATTTTTACTCCAAAATGAATTTTCTTCTTGACTTCTAGAATTCGTTTTAAGACTTGAATCCACCCATACTAAATGGTATCACACGTCTTACTGTTATTACAAGAACCAAAAACTTAGACCGAATATAAATGATTTCCAATTTCTATTTAGTTTTGACCCTTTGAATATATTATTAGTTCACTATTTTTGAGAAAAAAAATTAAAATGGAAGTCTCACACTTTTATGGACGAGGGTAATATCAATTTTACGTTTACCACTTCTCGGTTTATCATAAGTTATAACCCTTAATCTCGATGCTCTCTTTTGTCTTTGGACAGTGAAAAATATTGGTTTCTACTTTCAGTTCTGTCTTTTGTGTCTTTATTTCTTGGCGTCAGGCCTAAGAGTCCAATACTTGACATCATTCTACTTGTACACTCATAGTACAAGTAGGGCAATAGACAATTATTACACTTCTGCAACATTTCTATGCATAAATGCTAATGCATAAATGCTAATGCATAATTGTCGACTAAGGGAAGAAAAAACAACACACAATTTTTTGTCAACAAGCAACGAGTGACTTTTTATTTTATTTTATTTTTGCTACAAAATGAAGTAATTAAGGGCAAATATGTATGTCCCGGAAGTGATGAACTTTTTTTGAGAGGGAAATGGGTCTCCTATGGTTTTTCACACGGTCCATTTAGAAGTTTTTGCTCGTAAAATGATATAACATGCACGTCTTACCATTTTTACAACAACTAAAAACTTTGACCCAATCTAAATGGTTACCGGTTTCTACTTACTTCTGGCCGAATGGAAAAATTTGCACTTAATTTCTTTTCGGTTCTACATGTATTACCTATATAAGCTGGTAGTAACTTATCTAAGCTTTCTTCACCTTGTGTTTATTCCTTCACATAATTTTCCATTTTCATCACAAACAACCATTGTTGGTTTTCTTGTAATCAGTAATGGAGGTGGTGGTGAGTACAGTCCTCGATATATTCTCTCGTCTATGGACTTGTTCTGCTCATAATACACATTATGTTCGTAAACTCAAAAGAAATCTAAATACTCTGGAGATTTCATTTAATACACTGAGATGTCAAAGAGATGATGTAAATACAAGAGTTGAGATGGAAGAATCGAACCTAACAGAACCAGCAAAGCGCACAAATGTGTTTAGTGATTGGCTCCAAAGAGTACAAGGCTTAGAAGGCGGAAGTGCAAAATATCTTAGACGACAACGAAGCTATAAAGAATGACGACGAATGCTATTTTTGGTGTTCGGGTCGAAAAAGTTGTCGGAGTGCTTGCAAACTTGGAAAATTAGTGTCACGAAAACAGATTGTTGTGGAGCATTTGTTGAGGGAAGGCGATTTCCGAGATGTCACTTATAGATGTCAACCTGATCCTCTTCAACAGATACCCGTCGTTAAAGTTATGGGCATGGACGCGAAATTTAATGAGGTAATGGAGTCCTTGGTACCTGGGGAAAATCTTGTGCAGGTTGTAGGTTTATATGGAATGGGAGGAGTTGGAAAGACAACTCTTTTACAGAAAGTTAACAATGAGTTTGCAGAAAGAAAAAAAATCGATTTAGTAATTTGGATTTTGGTGTCTAAATATCTAAACATAAGAAGTATTAAATCAAAATTGGGAAGAAACTAGGATTATCATGGTCAGAAGAAACCGAAACATATGAGAGCTAATGATATATTCCAAGGGTTAAAAAATAAGAGATTTTTGTTGTTGTTAGATGATATTTGGGAAGGAATCGACTTAATAACAATTGGAGTTTTAAGGAATGCAATCCAATTAACTGGGTCTAAGGTTGTATTTACTACAAGAAGTGAGCAAGTGTGTGGGTTAATGGAGGCTGATAAAAGGATCAAAATAGAGTGTTTAGAGGAGGACCAAGCTTGGAGCCTATTTCAATAAAAGGTCAAGCAAGAAGCGTTGAGTTGTCATCCAGATGTGCTTGAGGTTGCCAAAAAAGTTGCAAGAGAATGTCGAGGTTTACCTTTAGCTCTTATCACTATTGGCCGAACTATGTCTAGCAAAGGCTCTCTCCAACAGTGGCAGCACGCACTGTATACTCTACAGGAATCGGCATCACAGTTTTCGGGTACAGTTTGCCAAGAATTTTGATCATTACTTCTAGAAATATAGTTTTATCTATATTAACTTTCTTCAATTCCTTAAAATTTCATATATTAAAGAAAATCAAATCATATTAATTCTTCCCCATTTGTGTTCTCAGGTATGCAGACAAGGTATTAGCTATTTTGAAGTATAGCTATGATAATTTGGAAAACCAAAAAGTATAAGTCTTGTTACTTGTATTGTTCGTTACACCCAGACGACTATTCAATTAGTATAGACGGACTAATCGGGTGTTGGTTGGGTGAAGGATTTTTAGAAAACGTTGATGATTTAGTGAACGCTGTAAATGAAGGCCATGATTTTATTAGATGTCTTAAAGATGCATGTTTGTTAGAAATATGGGGTAAAAATGCATGATGGAGTTCCGAGTCTTCCGACCAATGAAAATGACATGGAGTTGCAATCGGCCCAAGCGCAGGTAGCAACTAGGTAATATGTCCGTGAGCTACCTTTGTGTCTGGACTCTGGAGTTCAAATTATTCTACCAGTACTCTCGTCATAGTTCAAATTATTGTCTATTACCTTCATGGTATTAGAGAATGTTCTCATTTGATTATTTCTTAAACAATTTTGTTATTTAATGAAATTGGCATGAAGAAAAAAAAATAATAAATATATTTTTTTAAATAAATAATAACACCATATTACTGATTTTTATATGTTTTATATGAATGCGATTTTTGCTACCATGTATATCTTATCAGTGCAATGTTTCAATACTTCAGCATTGCATGTGTAATATTATGCACCTCCAATATTTTGATTTCTCTAATGAACTTGTTAAATATTGGTGGTAACCAATTTACTCTAACATCTCAGTAAATCTCTCGCATTTTCATCTCAACGAACCCACATTGTGTACTTGCTTCTCGACATTTCAATTATTTGTGTTATTTTTTCACCATCAACAGATTTAAGACCGTAAATTAAGGCTACCTTTATATGTGTTTAAACAGCAAAACACAAATGATACAAAAAGAGTTAGTAATGTAGTTTTTATATTAAATACATACTCAATGAAATTCATGAATTACGATTTATATATTACTGCTTTGAATTAAAGTATTATCATAATTTTAAGGTGTTGTTCATCATTTTAGGTTGTGCTGATACGATATAATTAAATATATAATGTAAAGAAAATATAATAATTTTTAAATATAATAATTATCTAGATAATAAATTTTTTTATCTCAAAACTATTTACACTAATTAAACTTTACTAAGTATTATTACTAAAACAACCTACTTCACAAAAAGCCTATTTTGGAAGATAAGAAACTAAGATTCAATCAACATTCAACATGGAAACTTATACTGTCTAGGCTTTTAAGTCTTAAGATTAAGATCTACGTTACCTAGCTAAAGTTGTGTGCTACCCAATCGGTGCTAAACACTATAGTTTCTGCCGGATGAGGTGGTGTGTTGAAGCCGGTCCTCAATTTCTCAACTGGGTTATCAGTGGTCTGAATTAGAGCATCACCACCCGCAAATTAATCCAAAGTAAATTGCCTTCGTTTTTTTTTATAGACCCATCTTTGTGGTTGTTTGGGCAGAAAATTGAATCAACCCAAACAACCAGAATCATCAGAAGAATTAACCAAAGCAAAATAAAA
>JAJJMC010014824.1:74476-91453 GCA_023531435.1 Papaver californicum
GGTAAAAGAGCTAACAAGATAACAATGCTACCATGAAAATTGAGTGAATATGTGTTACAGTTGAAGGATATAAAAATTGGTGTCTAATGTCTACTTTGCAAATTTATTGAATGTAAACCACCGAAATGAGGTTATACAATAACTCCAAGTTCGTGAAATGTCGCTTAACATTATTTTACTAAGGTGTTGGAGTAAACTACAGAGAATAAAATCGTTATGGGAATGAAAGCGATAATATGATAGATTGTTCACTGCAACTAGAAAATTAGAGGGGCTCCTTCAGTCGGTGGAGTTGTCTAAAAATTGTGTAACCACACAGGTATGTATTCAAGCCCGGTACTCGGTAGTGGTGGTAATGTTAGCTTGGCTTTAGCTGAGTGAGTAATTCAAAATGAATTACATCTTAAATTTGAGTTAAGCAACTAACATCCAACCTTATTTCAGTTGATAGAGCGGAAGATTGTAGCAGGTGCATCTTAATCCTTAGGTTACTGGTTCGAATTTTTTCAGGATTGAAATAATTTTCTTCACACATTATTTGTTCTTCATGTTTTTTTTTCTGTCTCTCTCATGCGGATTATGGCTAGATTGTAGGTTTTGTTATAACTTGTCACTAAAAATCTATGGCATAGATAAAATTGTATGTGATCAGGAGTTTGCAGTGTGATATGCATAAAATATATCTCACAGTCTGATATGAAACCAAAATTTGTTATGTCACACAGAACTTAGATTGTGATCCTGAATCTTCCTTGTGATCCATCATTTTTCCTGTGATACATCACAACTCAAACATATAAGAGTCTGATATATCTCAATATGTTTCGTGATCCAAGATACATCACAACTCAAACATCTATCACGGAACCCCAACTTTCCAGGTTCAAAATTCACTTAGTAATCCAAAAATAGGTTACATCTTAACTCGTAATTCTAGGGTGATTGGCCTAGTTTACCCAATCACCCAATATATTCTTTTGTTCCCAAGTATGCCTTTAACCAAAAATCTGCATTCTAGCCAAAATCTTCATTTTTGACTGAAAATCTCCTTATTGTTAAAGTCTGCGGGCATCCAACTCAAAACCAATTGGCTATGAGTGGAGTGGCCCTTCCATATTATATTTTAAGTTCATTATGGGGATATTAACAATGTGGAACTACTATCCTTCACAACACATATTTAGCATCACAGAATAGGTCTTCAACAACATTCCTATTCTATAGGGACTTCTGTGTTCCTCATTGTAGTTGTGCAAAACGTTTCCCTCTTTATAGGACTTCAAAACTTACTCTTGTACATATATATATAGGTTGTTTACAATGAATGAAATCACCTTTCAACAAACTACTTTCTGCATATCCTTATTATGGTATCAGAGCCATTGTTGTCATAAGAACAACTAAAGCTTCTTTTGTCCTTCCAATTTCACATCTCAATCTCCTCTTCTTTCTTTTTCTTCTTCAAATATGATCCACTCTCTTCCCTTATCCTTAACTTATGTCCACCCTCTCTGCTCCAGGATCAAACTCCACAGAAGCCACACAGTTGGCTCCTCCACAACCAGATACCACACCTGCACTCGGTCAATCCAGTATGTCAGGCACTACAACTGTTGTTGGCACTCCCTTAATCTCTCTCAATGCCTCCTCTCAGATTCCTTTCAAATTAGCAAAGGATGGATCCAACTTTTCCTCATGGAAATCTCATCTAACAAACCTATTATTTGGTTATGATCTACTTGGCTTTGTTTACGGTAAGCGTCCTTGTCTACCATCCACATATCCAGCATATTCTCTTTGGCTTAGGCAAGATCGTCTTGTTCTCTTAGGAATTCAAGCCACAGTTAACTGTGCAATTGGCCCTACAATCAACAAATGCACTATTTCTGCAGATGCTTGGGATAAACTCCGATCCAGTTTTGCCAACCGATCCAACACAAGGATGCTCACCCTCCTCACTTCCTTAATGCTAACCACAAAAGCAGGTATTACCGTATCAGACTATACGACCAAGATCGAAAGTCTGACTTAGCACTTATAGGCCACCCCATGAGTGATGAAGAAATCATAAGTCACGCTCTTCATCGCCTTCAAGAAGAGTTCAAAGAATTGACTGATGTTGTTTGGGTTCGAGACTCCACTATCTCCTTTGAAGACCTCTATGACAAGCTGCTTGATGAAGATATGATTCAAAACCAAGGTGAATCTACAAAGCCAGATACTGCCATCACTGCTTATTTCACTCACCAAAGCCGTGGCTACAATAACACATGCCACTCTAACCCCAACAAAAACTTCCGCTCAACTCAATCTCATCACTCTCCCCCAACCTCAGGCCACTCTTGTCCCTTCACTCCTCCTGGTCACTCTTGCACCTCTGGTTCTTCCCTAATGCCTGGAGGCTTAAATTTCAGCACGGCCAACCCAGAGTTGTTTGTCAATTGTGTGATAAAGCAGGCCACACAGCCAAAGTTTGCCGCTCCAAACCCAAACCAAACTCTCACCATTCTTGGACACACTCGAATCTGACCACCAGCACCCTTGACTCGTTTGCGAACAAATGGGTACTTGATTCGGGTGCCACTCATCATATTGCCTCAGACCTGCAAAACCTCTCCATGCATTCCAACTACACAGGAAATGAAGACATTATCGTCGGCAATGGCAATGGCAATGGTATATCTATCTCTCATACTGGCTCTTCTACACTTGCAACACCAACCACAACCTTCACTTTAGACAATATTTTGTATGCACCTTCTATTAAAACAAATTTTATCTTTGTTTCTCAATTTTGTCGCCAAAATAACACTTTTATTGAATATTTTCTGATAGACACATTTTATTGTCTAAATTGCACCTTAATTTCTAGTGAGTTAGTATTCGATTTTGCGTTTATTACGTGTTTTTATGCTTTTGTAGGTACATTAGAAGAATAAAGATTTGTGGAAAAATTGGCTCAAAAAGTGATAAAGGCACCCAGGGACAAGTGTTATTGGCACCCCATAAATGGATATTGGCACCCTTGGATCGGGCTGAGTTGGATCGGGCCAACTCAGCGGGTCAACTCGGCTGGATCGGGCTGACTCATCGGAGAATCAACTGTGAACTCAAGTTCACGTGAAATTTGGTGTGTTTTGCTTCCAAATTGATACACAAGCTAGAAGAAACTCATACAAGCCCCACACAATCGATTCCACACATTTTTAGCCGGAAAAATAGCCCGAAATCCGAATTTGGCCGGAAAAAGGGAGTTATACTTTGATTCGGATTTGGGAGGATTTGGATGTGTTTTAAAGAGTTCTATTAGGTTTAGAACTCTCCCAAGGGTTCCCAAAGCCTATATATACCAAGAGATGCCAAGAAAAATAGACATGCAGCCCTAGAGATCAATTCCGCCAATTTACGGCAACTTCCGATCACCGCCGGTAACTGCTGCTGCACCGGCCGATCATTGTTCTTCATCCACCATCACCGAAGAAGACGACTCTGCAACGTCTGTATCTGTTGCATATTCAATGTTACATCTTGCTCCTGTTGCCTTAGTTTTTAAACACTCTTGTTGCTTAAAGCTATTTGTAACAGCTGAACCCTGTTCTGCGACATTTATACACGTATCTCTTCAGCTGTTACACCATTATTTAACCTTGTAATCAACTTTTTGAGCAATGAAAAGATCTTTTGAGCAAGTTTTCTTCACCATGAGCTAAGTATATTTACTGGTATGATGGAGGAGGTTTTTCTCTCAATTTTATGTGGTAAGTCTATTTTTAATTAATTATTTATAATTCTTTACTTGTTAAAATTGCATAGTTTCGAAATAGAAAAACGGTTTTCATTCAGTAGTGGTGTTTTTGTTTGATGGGTCATGCTGGGTTGACAACCTCTGATGTCCCATGCTTGTGATTTACCTCTGCTTGTTTGCATAAAAACCTATTTTGGCAATATTTGAGCTTAATTTATTTAAAAGAATTGCATGATTAATCACATAAATTGTTGGAAATAACTGACTCCTGGTTTTCTCCATATTTTCTAAAAATCATCTCTAGTTTATTTTCCTGATTTTTATTTAATTAGATGAATTCCATTACTTTCTAAAATCATTACCTTCACAAGTTCGAGAATCGAACACTTTATTTACCACTATTAAAACTACATCATTTTCCTAACCATTTTCTTGTGAAGGACTTATATACGGGGGAATCCTTGGCACGAGGCCAAAGTAGGCACATGAGTGGCCGACACCGAGTCCACGATCCAATCCACGACCTTCCACCTTCCTCATCACAACCCCTGACTTATGGCATCGCCGTCTTGGTCATCCGTCCTTCTCCGTCCAACAAAAGATGCTTGCAACCAATAAACTTTTTGTTTCCCAGTCTCCTAGTTCTAAGTCCCATTATGATTCTCGCTCTCGTAATAAAAGTCACAAATTGCCCTTTCGCATTTCTTTCATTTTCTGTCGTGCACTTTTTCAGATTCTATATTCCGATGTTTGGGGTTCTTCTCCAATGGTTGCAGTGGATAAATTTCGTTATTATGTTATTTTTGTTAATAACTTTACCAAATATACATGGTTCTATCCTATTAAATTCAAATCCGATGTTCCCACTGTTTTTGAGCGTTTCAAAATCTTAAATGAAAATTTCTTCCAAACCAAAATTCAAATGGTTTACACGGATGGCGGTGGTGAGTATCAATCGTTAGCTCATACACTCGCTAAATTTGGTATTCAACATCTTACATCACCTCCCTACGCTCCTGAACACGTCGGCTCCCCGAACGCAAACATCGTCATATTGTTGAAACCGGTCTTACACTTCTTCATCAAGCCTCTATGCCACTTCGTTTTTGGTCTTACGCCTTTCAAACAACCACCTATCTTATTAACCGCATGTCTTCCTCTACCATCAACTTTGACACACCATTTCACAAATTATTTAATTCCCATCCTAACGATAATTTTCTTCGTGTCTTTGGTTGTCTTTGTTATCCTTGGCTTCGTCCCTATAGCGCTTATAAATTAGAACCTCATTCGAGAACGTGTGTATTTTTTGGTTACTTTATTCCTCACAGTGCATTTTTCTGTTTTGACCCACACCATAAAAAACTATTTGTGTCCCGTCATGTTACCTTTGAAGAAAATATCTACCATCTTCAAACAAAGTCTTCTTCAACCTCAACCAACACGCCTCCCTTCCCCCATGACTTCCTTTCTCCTCCATAAAATAGCAATACTCTTCGTCCGTCTCCATCCCAATCGGAATTCCCCTTTCTGAACCCATCAACGGATTCCCCCATATCCTCTCGGCCCACTCCTTCGGCTAGGTCTGCAGTTCCTGCCTCCCCACCTTTGGCGCCCGAGCTTGCTCCTGCCTCCCCACCTTCGGCGCTCGAGCTTGCTCTTGCCTCCTCTAATGATCAGGTAACTACTAACCCCTCTTTACTCACCTCTGAATTATGCATTGTTGTTCCACCATCCACCTATTCCGTTCCACTATCCACCTCTTACGATCCACCATCCACCTCTTCTGCTCCCATTTCTTGGGTCACCACTCGTGCTCAAAATAACATCCACAAACCCAAAAAGATCTTTGACTGAAACACTACTTTCTCCCCTGATTCTCTCCTTATCGAAAACTCATGTTTTTCCCAAGCCCAGAAATCAAGCCATTGGAAAGCGGCAATATGTGACGAATATGATGCCTTGCTCAGTAACTCCAACTGGTCCTTCGTTTCTCCTTCTCCCATCCATAACATCATCGGTATCAAGTGGGGGTATCGGCTCAAGAAGCACCCGGATGGCTCTATTGCCCGTTACATGCTCGCCTTGTCGCCAAAGGCTTCCATCAGCGCCCAGGGATTGACTTTAGTGAAACATTCATCCATGTTGTCAAACCAACAACCGTTCTCCTTGTTCCCGGCCTTGTTGTTTCGAGAGGATGGTTGTTGCGTCAATTGGATGTTAATAACACCTTTTTGCAGGGTACCTTAACTGACTCTGTCTTTATGCAATAACCACACGGCTTTGTGCATCCTCAATACCCCGATCACGTGTGTAAGTTACATAAAGCTATTTATGGTCTTCGTCAGGCACTTCGTGCTTGGTACACTGAGCTTCGTACCTTTACCCTTCGCAGTGGTTTCTCCAACTCTCGCTGTGATACCTCTTTGTTTATTCGCATTACCTATACTGATATTCTCTATCTTCTTGTTTATGTTTATGATATCATTGTCACTGGTTCTAATGTCTGAGGTTATTTGTTTTTGTATTGCCACCCTCTCTCATCGGTTCTCTCTCAAAGACTTGTGTCCTCTCAGTTATTTTTTAGGTGTTGAAGCCTCTCACACTTCCTCGGGTCTTCATCTTTTCTAGTGCAAATACATTCAAGATCTACTAGCTAAAACAAAGATGTACGACGCAAAACCTGTTTCTACTCCCATGTCTTCCACCGAGTCTCTTTTGCTTCACGATGGATTTCCTACTCATGATGCTACTGAATATCGGCAAGTCATTGTCTCTCTACAGTACTTGTCTCTTACTCGCCCGGATGTTACCTTTGTAGTTAAAAAACTATCTCAGTTCATGCATCGTCCATTGACTGCTCATTGGGATGCTGCTAAACGGATTCTGCGTTATCTCAAGGGCACCGTCGATTATGGTCTACATTTGCAGTCTCATTCTTCCTTCGCTCGTCATGCCTTCGATGATGCCAATTATGGTGGTAATAAAGACAACTACTCTTCAACATCGGCCTATGCCAGTTTTCTTAGTCCCAATCTTATTAGTTGGAGCTCCAAGAAGCAATCCATTGATACCCGCTTTACTACTGAAGCAGAGTATCGTGTTATTGCTTCTACTACAGCTGAAGTCAACTGGTTAACTCACTTACTTCATGAACTTGGTGTGCGTTTTCCTATTGTTCGCACTATCTATTGTGACAATGTTGGTGCCACTTATGTATGTGTCAATCTTGTTTTCCACTCTCGTATGAGACATATTTCCAATGATTTTTATTTCGTTCGAGATCAGATTACCAAAAATCAGTTGCGTGTCTCCCATGTGCATACTTTTGATCAACTGGATGACTCCCTTACGAAACCATTACAAGGAAAGAGTTTCAAACATACCGTTCCAAGCTTAAAATTATGTCAAATGGCTTAAGCTTGCGGGGGCATGATAGAACAGGTCTTCAGCAGCACATCTTTCGCAGCACAGAATAGGTCTTCAACAACATTCATATTCTATAGGGACTTCTGTGTTCCTCACTGTAGTTGTGCAAAACGTGTCCCTTTTTATAGGACTTCACAACTTACTCTTGTACATATATATATTGGTTGTTTACAATGAATGAAATCACCTTTCAACAAACTACTTTCTGCATTTCCTTATTACTTGTGACCCAAATTTTTTGTTGTCTACCTTTAGTG
Source organism: Papaver californicum (assembly GCA_023531435.1). Classification (NCBI taxonomy): domain Eukaryota; kingdom Viridiplantae; phylum Streptophyta; class Magnoliopsida; order Ranunculales; family Papaveraceae; genus Papaver; species Papaver californicum. The sequence continues at coordinate 81,908 of JAJJMC010014824.1, forward strand.
ATCACCAATTTGCATTGTGACATGCTTGACCCAAGACAAAAATTTACTAGATGAATCTAAAAAAGTTTATTTCGTGATTTAATATCTACATTATAAAAAGAGGACCTAAGCCCAAATTGTTTTGTGATTTAAAATTATTTTCCATGAGGACCTAAGCCCAAAATGCTTGGTGATTTAAAAATATCCTCCCGTTAGGTTTTGTATAATAAATAAATATTGGAAACATTAAACAAAACCGACCTTAGCTCAGTTGGTAGAGCGGAGGACTGTAGTAGGTTTGTACCTGATAGCCATCCTTAGGTCACTGGTTCGAATCCGGTAGGTCGGAATTTTTTTGTATACTTTTTTTTATTTTTTTTGGTAAACTATGCCCCTAAGGTTTGATAATACATACATGGTTTAAATTTATGTGGTCAATATCGGCCGTTACAGCCGTAATAACGGTAAAATTTAAGGTATTGTTTTCAGAGCGCGATGATTCTTTAAATATCGTTGTATTGGTCGATATAACCGAGATTCGCCCGATATTCAAGGTTTATGCTTGTTGTTTAATCTAGATTTTTGGAACTTTGAACTTATAATTGTAATATACTAATATGATCTCTTTTTAAAGTATGTTTGTTAAGATTCTTGGTAATAAATCAAGAAAAATATAGTTAATTCTTGGCATTCACATGTATAAAATTTGGATATAAGTTTTGGGACTCCCGATATTTCGCCGGTAATTTCCCCGAGATATTGTTATCAAGGTGTCAAGGTCCCGGCCGAGATGAGTATAAATTCGTGTAATTCTGTTTTAACACCCCATAGTGAAACTAAAAGTTGACCGAACATTTTGTTCCCGTAATGGAACTAAAAAGTTTGGTTGATAAGTTATTATCGATCTAACCGAACTCCATGTTTTTTAGCTAAACAAAAAAGTTCGGTTCAAAAGACTTCACAAACTAAAAGTTCAGTTAGATCCTAATTTATTTTCTCAACCGAATTGTTCTTGGTTTTCTTCCTACTAGAAACTTCGGCTGACTAGATATGGTGATCCTAACCGAACATTTCACTGCTACTGTTTTATGAACACTAATTTTCATGATTTCAAGTCGAAATAACAATAAAAATGCATAAAAATGAAGGGGTTTGTCCGAAATTACCTTCTAATATTACTACTGGAGGAATTAGCCTTTGGTTCTCTCTTTTGGGTCTTGATTTTTCCTTGAACTTCAACAACTGATTTTTCATTTTGTGGAACAATTTCTTGAATCTTTTCTTTTGCAATTTGTGCAAGACTATGATTCGGTTGAGCCATCGGAATAGACAACAAGATTGATAGAAGATTTGATTAGGTTAAAACTGAGAAGGAAGATTTAATTTGATTATGGGAGATGAAAAGGAAAAAAACTGAAAAAAAAATTTGATTTAATTTTAATTAGGTTTAGTATTAGATTTAGATTATATTTATATATGATTAGATTTAGAATTTAAGTTAGATTAGGATTAGTTTAATAAAAAATAACTTAGTGATTTCCTCCCATTAGGATACCTTTTATCTTTGTATGAAAGATGGCCTAAACATGTGATGGTCCCTTCAAATTCTGAAAAAAAATTTAAAAAATCGTCTAAAATAAAGTTTATAATAACTTATTAAAATGAACTATCAGCATTTCTATTATCATCAGCATTTCTATTATCATCGCCCAACGAATTTAGTATTTTATAGAAAGGCATATGCAGTAAGCAATAAAGTTTTCATTTTAAATATGCAAAAGACATCTTTGTGAATTAAAAATTCGTTTTCTTTTTTTTATTAACATATATTCGTTTGAAAGTAAAAAAAAACGCTATATATAAACCTTCATTTATTTTAATACATGTTCGGCATTCTCCAGTTGATAATGATGCATGACGCCAATTGAAGGTTTAACTGTCTGTTATATAAGAAAAAGCTCGTCTTCTAAAGAATCTAGTGGTTTCAGATGTTTTTGTGTCAACGATCTTGGCTGGAACTGTAATTCAAAGTTATTCAAAATTTTAGAGATAAATATATTATACATCAGTAATTCCGATGTCAATTTAGAGTAAAAGGACAGCACCGATACTAAAATAACAGGATATTTTCTTCATAGGTTGTTGGGATCTTCATGTGTTTTATCTGTTTCATAAATAACATGGTAAAAATGCCAACAAGCTACCATTCAAATTGAGTGAATATCTGTTGCAATGGAAGGATATAAAAGTTATCTCTATTTTACAATTTTGTTGAAACTTAATCACATAAATGAAGTTTTTCAATAAGCTAGAAGTGTATCGGGTACAGTTGCTTAATATTATTTTATTAAGGTGTTGGAGTAAACTATAGAGAATAAAATCATAATACGAAATGGGGAATGGATTCAAACTATTTCGTTTGGTGTTCAACATCATTGGGTGAACATCAATACATCATTGGGTGAACATCAATACGCATAATAAAAGCTAAACGAAATTTATGGTTTCATCACCATAATTTATCTGTAATTTTGTTCTCTTGATTTTTGATATCGGTAATGTATTTATTTCAAATTTGCTCTGAATTTATGGACAAACTGTATATATAACTTTGCTATCATCGAATGGATGTCGTCAATCAGGTAATTTAAATTTTCTATTAGATGAAATATGCGGGAGATTGTTGGTACTCGTAGTAAAAAGGTTTAGAAAATGATTGTACAGAAAGATAGCGTAAATACTGTCGGTCTGTAGTAATTTTCTTCACGGGTTACTGGGCCTTTATGGTATTGTTGAGTGTCTCATTTGACTGGGTAAGCAAGATAAATGAAGCCCTATCATAAAATGCAACTGAATTTCAGTTGCAGATTGAGGGGGTAAAAAGGCCAGTGTCTATTGGTGATATATGCACTAAATGAGTCTTCAAACACTGTAAGTGTACTTGGGCGAGATGGGTTACAACTTGATTGATAAGATGTTGGAGTAAACTACAAAGAGTATAACCATTTAGTCACCAAGTTATAATGATACGATGTTTATATTTAGACATTTAAAATTAATTATCTCTATAACGTTTTAAATTTAATATGTATAAAACTCCTAACAATGCAATAGGTTGGAAGTTAAAACGAAATTCATCGCTTACAAAATTAAATTAGTACGATGTTGATCATCATAAAATAACTAAAATACCTTCGTTTAAAATATTTTATGATTTCGAGGATGTATGTATATCAACTATGTAGTTTTGTTTAATGATAATTTGTTTTCAAGTTTTTTATAGTTTATAATCAATAATTTTTGTTGGACCGTGTAAATAGACTATCCAGAAATGAAATGATGTATATCAACTATGTAGTTTTGTTTAATGATAATTTATTTTTCAATTTTTTATAATTTATAATCAATGATTTTTATTGGATCCTATAAATAGACTATCTAAAAATCACCTTTTTATATTGTAATGGGTTTCGTCGGCTTGGGATTAGAAGGAGACCATTATTAGATCCTTATCATTTAGAGATTTGTAAAGGGACGGTTTTTATATAGTCTTCCTACATGGTCTATAAAGAACTTTTAATTTATAACATATTGTTTCATATTGTAATTGCCCAAAATCCAATAACTGCATCAAAAGAGATTGTGATGAATATAAACTTTAAAGCGTAAGGTAAAACTATTAATCGTCACTATAAGTAATAAGTAATTAAAATGCATGAAAATAAATATGAACGTCGTAAATTTATATGGTTGGGTATGAATACCTACGTCTATAGGTTTAGTTTTCACGGTGATTTATTGAAGTTACAAAAATCTTACCCTTTTTCTGAAGAACCCTGTTAGAATTTATATTTTTTCTCTTGACTAGCTATCACAAGTTCCAACCGGATCTTTGCTTTAAACAAGTTTCATATATTTATAGCCAAATGGGGTCAGAAGGTTTGTTCCGAAGCAGTTGGATCAATCGAAGATATCTCATGCCGTTCTGCTCTTTATCGATTTTGTACTGCTTTTGCAACTATGAATGCTTTTTCCTACTATTTTGCCTTTGCAAATGATTGGTGGTGGTTGTGGTGCCAACCTAGTTGGGATTGCAGCCACCACAGTTATGTGCATATGCCATGTTCTGATTTGGGTTTTGTAATACTAAAAAAGATGAAAAGGAAATGTGATGCAGATCGAAAGCATATAAAGATGATAATAATTACAGCGGGATAAAATATTGAAAAATAATCGGTAGAATGAGTAGAAATTGATAGAAATTAGTTGATCTTTAAAGAGATATTTTAAAATCTATGGAGTTATATAGACTTTGTTAATTCACTACGAATAACGACTATAGATATGAGATTAGTATTCATACTTCGGGATAAACATAAAAATCAATAAACTTAACAAGTTTAATGAAAATAAAATAATTTTAATTAACCAAAAACTCCCATAACTTATGTTTTGGTGCTCCTTATATAGATAACTCCTACTAAACCATAAACTTATCAAATACCTATAAACTTATTTCCCAAGGTATCTAGACAACTTTCCTAACTTACTAAAACTCTTAATATAAACTTCTAAACTTTTATAAAATTACCCTAAATAATAAATCCAAAAATTAATTATTTTTCTACTAAAAATAACATTAATAAAATAAAAATAATAATAATAATAATAATAATAATAATAATAATAATAATAGTAATATGACCAGCATTTATGTCAGTTCCTCATACACTTGGTCACTAGTGATGGCGCTGGCTTTGGTCCTTACCAGATGCGCATAGCGTCGTTGCCCATGAAGGACGTGGGTTTGGGAGTTTACACTATGAAGGATTCTAGCCACTACTGCTACCTTGCCTCCTGTCTTCAGACAACCCAAGTGCAGAACACCATTCTCCAAGTAGACAGGGACATTGTGCATCATCTCAACTTCCAGCAAGCCTTGCTTAGCTTCAGTCAGGTTTGTGGGATCCCCTCCTTCTACTATCAGTATCAAAGCAACTTCCCCCCGACCCATGCATTCTCTGGCAGTGTTGTACTTTGATATGGTGAAGAAGAGTATCCCTAATTGTTTCTCCCAGACTGAACGCGATTGCATTTTGTGGCAGTGTAATAGGCTGAGTCATGCTCAAGACTACCTCAAAGCTATCCCGATCACTGGGCTACACCAATCTATTGGGCCTCGCCAATTCAGGGCCATACTTTGTTATAGGCTGGGTATTGCTATGTTTGCTGAGGGTAGCTCATGTTTTTTTTGCAGCAGAGATATGGATGCCTTTGGGGATCACGCCCTACATTACGTCAGTGAAGTGGGTCTCAAATTTAGGCATGACCTAGTTAGAGATGTGGTGGCTGATATGTGTTTTAAAGCTGGTGTCTCAGCCCGTAAAGAAGTCAAGCTGGGTTTCTTATCTGACAATGCAAGCGCTCTTAGGCCCGCGGATATACTTGTATACAATTGGGAGGAGGGTCAGGACGTATGCTTCGACGTCACAGGGGTGTCCCCTTTTGCAGGTGGCGAGAGGGTTGCTTTTACGCCTGGGACTGCCATCTCTAACGCTATCACGCGCAAACGCAATAAATATTTGGACACATGCAACGAGCACGGATACGGCCTTGGAGTACTCGCCTTTACGACTTTGGGGGAGTTGGGAGAAGACACGATTAACTTCATGATGAGACTGCAGAACTGCATGGCTAGCCATGATTATAACTACAAAGTAGGCGATTCCCTTTTCTTTAGATTAGGCATTTCCATTCAGAAAGGGGTAGGGGCTCAGCTTGTGGCTAGACTCCCTACCAACTCTATGTAAAAAATACTTTTCTCCCTTTAATGAAAGTCTTTTTTTATAATAATAACAACAATAATAATAGATTTATTAGTAAGACGTGTTATCTCCTCTTGGAAATATTTGGATGGAGGTTGTATCTTTATTACGGAAAGTGCATCTATACTCTCGGATAAGTTTCCTTCGAGATTCCTATATATTCTTCATCGAGTCTGTTTACCAGTTAACCTATCAGTTTACTCCAACATCTTAATTAATAATAATCTTTGTATTGTCGTTCTAAGTTGCAATCCTTATTCTCTTGCCTTTTCTTTTCTTTCCTCATCCCATGATTGTATTTGTATACATTAAAAATAAATATGTTTGTCCTTCTTTTTAACAGGTTTTTTTGTGCTTTGAGATGTTCAACTATGAAAAAAAAACTCAGGAAGCCTACCTTTTATAAATTTTATAAATAGGTAAGCATCGAATTATAAAAAACAAAATACCAATGAATTTGGCATTCTAATTACATGCTCAAAATCACTTCATGATTCATAACTGGTGACCAAATAATTAATATGAACAAGAAAACTTCTGGGGCACAAAACCAAAATGAAAAATAAATAAATCATGTAATCCATAAGATGCTGAAACTAAAGGGACTATAGGAACTTGGCTAGATATGCCTAGAATGAAGAAAGAGGGAAAATACCTGGGTTTCCTCCTGTTCCGCAAAAAAGCTAAAACCCTAACCTTTGAATCCATCCTGAAGAGTATGGAGTCCAAACTCCAAGGTTGGCAATCAAAAATGCTTTCCCAAGCCGGAACAGTGGCCCCACCCCATACTCAATCCATCAATACCAATCACACACATCCCCCTAAATCAATCTTTCATCCCATCCCCAATGACATCCAACCCCTCACTACCTTTCAGCCTCAGGGCATCCTCAGTCACCTCTTGTTAGGTAATGGCAATCGCCAAGTCTCTTTCTCCCATCACCAAGACCCAGTCGATCCATGTTCTCATGGATTAGCTGCAGCTGATACCGCTACCTCTAGGGAACCTATCCCAGTGGGCCATCCACCACTCCATAATCCAACCCATCCTAGTAGGCATTTTCACCCCAATCCCAGAACCATCCAAGCCTTTCCCAACACCATTTTCGACCCACCCCCCCAAACTCAGTCAAAACATCAGCAAGCTCTCCAAAAGGCCATTATTTCTGAAAAAGCTCTTGTGTCTTCGTGGGCCGCGACAGATGTTGAATATGTTATTATAAATTTTGATGGCTCTTATTTTATAACTGACTATGCAGCAGGTTATGGAGCAGTAGCCCGTGCTCCAAAGGGCTCTTTCATAGCAGGTTTTTTGGGAGTGGCAAGAGTTGGATCTAGTCATCAAGCGGAAACTATGGCTCTGAGAGAAACCATCTGTTGGGCTAAAGGGAAAGGATGGAGTCACATTTTGTTTCGAGGAGACGCTAAGATGATCATCAATGACATCAATGGCATCACATCTTCGAGCCCCTGGGCCTGTCACGCTTTATTAGTAGAATGTAAAAGACTATTAAATTTATTTCGTTGTTGTAATTTAGCTTTCATTGGTAAAGAGGAAAACAAAATAGTAAACTTTATAGCAAATTATGCTCGTTTAGATGGGTCGGGAGAAAAATGGAGCGAGCCTGCTCCTTTCCTCACCCAATTAAATATAGACCTATGTAGCCCTCTTTTCACTTAATGAAAATCGGATTGTTTAAATCAAAAAAAAAAAAAAACTAAAGGGTCTGGAGGTGAATCAAAGTGTTACGTGAAAATTTATATGTATCAAGAAAAATTTTATAGACACGACACGACCAATTTTAAACAAATGAAATTCTCTGAAAAAGTAGTAATGGTTTTACAAAATTATTTTAATATCTGTATAGTTTTTTTTTTGTTTTACTTGTATAGCACCAAACGAAACAACTTATACTAATCGTTTTTCATATGGTACTAATATATTAAGAAACTAATTATCACCAAACGAAACAACTTATTCTAATCATTCTCAATATAGTCCTAATATACTAATACCTAATTACCCTGTGATACACATTTTCAAATAATTATTAATTAAATAGTTATTTTAGTGACAAAGGAGGTTATATTATTAATAGAAGAATTTACAAGCTCCGTCCTTGGTAAAGAAAACAAAGCAAAAAGAGGATCTCACAAGACACAAATGCAAATACGTTTGAATCAAAAATATATTTTTGAATAAGGAGATTATATTATCGATAAATTAATTTACATGACATGGTAGAGAAAAACAAAGGAAAAAATAAAATTTATAGTTCATCCAAAGAGCTCCACACAGTTCGTCTATTCAATTACCTATTAAATACTACCTATTAATTAAGTACATTCCCTTAAGGCACTAATTTGTTTAAGGGTGTAAACCCAAAACAAGTTCTACCTACCTGATAAAAAGGTTGCTTCCAAATGAAACTGTTGTATTATATCTCTTTATCTGCTAATATGTTAATTTTTATATATATTTATTTATTTGATAAAATACATTATAAGAGTCAGTCAGATAACTAATTTATAGTTTTGATCTTAATCATTCTATGGCATTTTTGTCCGTATTAAATAATCGTCTCGAAACTTTGAGTCAAGGGTAATAATATAATAAAATAATGAGGTATTGCAGTCGCAACATGAATATCTCTAAAATTGAGTATCTGAACCAGTAAAGTAAACTCAATTTCGACATAAAACTTCAAAATAGATTCAATGAGATATTGACCAAGAGCTAATTGAAGGTTTTGAAAACGGGTGACTATGAATCTCTTTTTTTCGAACCGTTTAAAACTGCTATCATCGTTCTGAGATAAAGGTTTCTGATATAATTCGGATTTGGAATGAACATTATAATGAAGTTGGTAAAATCATTTAGCAATATGGGATCCAATTTCTTAGGTATAAACTCAGAGACTATATAAACAACTCTGTTGCATCATCAACAAACTACTCAGACATACAACCAAACTCCATAGGGCAACTCGATGGCTTAGGCCATATTTAGAAAGAAATTCAACTATTTTTCCAAGATGTATCATCTCCTTTTGTAAATATTTAGAGGGAGGCTGCATCTTCGTTAAGGAAAGTGCGTATGTACTCTTCAACAAGTTTCCTTAAAGATTCATACATAGTTAAATACTTGATCGAGCTTGTTTACCAATCAACCTATCAATTTACTCCAACATCTGAATTAAGTATAATACTCCTTGTGTTGTCGTTGTAAGTTACAACCCCTACTCTCTTGTTCTTCTTCTTTCCCCCATGATTATATTTGTATCTATCAGAAACAAATTTGTTTCTCTTTATTTTAATTGTTTTTTTATGCTTCGAGAGGTCCTGACTATGAGAAAAACTCACAAAGCCTACCTTTTATAAACATTATAAGTAGGTAAACATCGGATTATACAAAATAAAATAGCGATGAATTTGGCATTCTAATTACATGCTCGAAATTCATAACCGATGACCAAATAATTAATGTGAATGGAAAAACTTCTGGGGCTATAAAACCAAAACGAAAAAAGAATTATGTAATCCATAAGACGATCAAAGGAAAGGGTCTGAAGGTGAATCAAAATGTTACACGTACGGTAACTATGAATGTATCAAGAAAAAAATTATAAACACGACACAACCAATTTTACAAATGTTATAACAGGGATCGAACGAGAACGATAACATAAGAAAGAACAGGGATTTAACGTGGTTCACTAACTCGTGTTAGCTACCTCCACGG
>JAJJMC010014828.1:0-10778 GCA_023531435.1 Papaver californicum
AAGTTCGAGAAACGATCACCTTATTTACCACTTTCAAAACTACATCAGTTTACTCAGTCCTATTCTGATTATTCGCGTTTTATGTATAATCGACATGATATTTTTATAGTTGTCCTGGTTTATGTTGATGACTTGATATTGGCACTCACTCTGATAAGATTTATTATTTAAAAGTTATTTGCATACTTGCTTTCACATGAAGGATCTTGGGAAATTGAAGTGCTTTCTGGGCTTGGAGGTGGTGCGTGGTTCACAAGGGATTTTCTTATCTCAACGTAAATATTCCCTTGATATCATTGTAAATACTGGTTTATCAGGAGCCAAACCAGTTTCTTTTCCTTTAGAAAAGAACCATGGCTTGGCAGTTGATGAAAGTGCGCTTATGAATGATCCTACAGTATAGACGATTGATTGGATGTCTTATTTATCTAACTATTACACGTCCTGAACTTTGCTACTCGATTCATACTTTGGCTCAGTTTATGCAGTCTCCTCGAGTACGCCATTGGGAAGTCGTTTTACGCGTTGTTTGCTATTTAAAAGGACAACCTGGACATGGAATTTCACTTCGTACATATTCTAATTTGCGTGTGACAGGTTTTTGTGATTCTGATTAGGCGAGTTGTCCTTTAACTCGTCGCTCACTTACTGGTTATTTTATGTTTCTTGGTTCTTCGCCAGTCTCGTGGAAAACTAAGAAACAATTGACTGTATCGAGTTCATCTTTGGAAGCCGAGTATCGATCCATGGCTACAGCGCCTTGTGAACTCAAATGGTTAAAGGGATTGTTACGATCTTTCGGTATTTCGCATTCTTTTTCCATGCGACTTTATTGTGACAGTCAGGTTATGCTTCATATTTCTGCAAACCTAGTTTTTCATGAACGTACTAGGCACATAAAAGTGGACTGTCATTTTGTTCGGGATGCTATTACTGACGGTCTTGTTTGTACTCATTATGTTCGTACAGGAGACCAGTTAGCTGATATCTTTAATAAGGCGCTTGGACGAAAAACAATTTGATTATCTTCTTGGCAAGTTGGGTGTTCCTAATCTGCATACTCCAACTTGACGTGGACAATTGTGGACGGGTGACAAGTCTTGGGCATTGAGTTAGGAATATTGAGTTAGGAATATGCCAAATTTATTATCTTTTCTAATTTATTAAGGTTTCCTAGTTTGTTGTAAATTAGGGTTATCTTCTCTTGCATATAAATACACCCATTGTAATCAACTGAGACAGGAATAATAAAGATATTCTTCACAAAATTCATTAGACAACAATGTTGTTGGGATTTTTGCACCACTCTTCCATGAACCCATAATCACAGATTATGTGCTGTTTCGGCAACTATATTTTTCATGTAAGATCATGCAATGTCAAACTGTTCTTATATAAGAACATCCAGTATTGGATTGAGAATATCAAGAAAAAATAATATGTTCTTCCAAATGAATTTATATCCAGATTTTTTATAGCTCTCTTTTCTATATCTGTAAGAAATATCTAAATATATACTACTATAAAAATCTTCTTTTTCTTTTTCTTCTTCTCTTCTTGCTTTTTGAGATACAGCCATTCATCCTAACCCTCACCTACTTATATACTACTCTATGAAATTTGCATCCTACTCTGGTTCTGTATGTATATCCTCAGAGTTTGACAAGGATTAGGCAGTCGAAATACTATATTAGTCGTGTCCCAATTGGTTTTGGAAGATCAGATTTGCACCTCCTCGAGCATACTGTTCTTCATTGAAGTAAATTTTATTCGTACAAATACAACTCTAGCTAGTATTGTAACAAGCGAAACTATTACTGAAAAGTTCAAGCTATCTAACTACAATACCGATCATGCAGATGCAGTCACATGCTGCCATCACATCTGGTGTGTATGCATCTTTTTTAAGCTTTATAAATTTGGGAGGAAGTTCTTGCTTCTTGTCAGATGCGCACCACAAAACTGAAATAGAATACATTAATGCCAAAAGCCAACCAGCAGGTAGATACTTGGACTCCTCCTTTAGGGTCCAACCTGCTGCAGGTTGCGAACGACCAGAAAATATTTACGATCTCCGTTGCTCCCTCACAACAAGCAGGAAATTAACAACATCACAAAAAGAGTTGGGCACTGCCAATTCAGAGCACAACTTGTAAGGATCCGCAGCTGCGCCCGGACGCCTGTTGACAAAAGCACAACCAACATTGCATGAACAAAAATAAAAATAAAATAGCATTATCGAATGTTTCACATCATCACAGAGTTGTGCAATATGTCAGCATTGATGGAGGGGTAACCACTCAGACTTGTCTAGTAAAGTTGCTTTTACTGGTTTCTGCAACCTTCTCCATACTAATTGCATCTAGGCCTGTACTTATTTCTTCATAACAATCCATAAAGAAATAAGTTATTAAATTTAAACCCCTAGTAAAACCAGATTGGGGCGGTGGCGCAGTTGGCTAGCGCGTAGGTCTCATAGCTATAAAGAGTGATCCTGAGGTCGGGAGTTCGAGCCTCTCTCGCCCCAATATATTTTTATTAATATTATTTTTTTTTATTTATATTATTTTTTTTTATTTTTTTTTTTATTAATATTATTTTTTTTTATTAATATTATTTTTTTTTATTAAGATCCAACCTTTATTATCAGGAGGAAAGTAAAACTCAAAATCTGCACAACTAGCTCTAGCTTCTTAGCTAGATTGTTGGGAATTCTGCACTAACTTGCGAACACCATGAAGGGACAACATTTTGTTGGGAATTTTGCCCTACTTCCATCTTGTATAGCAGGTAAACACTTATATCAAAGAAGGGGTGATTAGTTTGCATACTCACATTTTATTTTTCTAATACTGCTAATTAGATTTCATAAATTGAATGTTTCTCTAATGCTGTTGGTTAGATTTGATAAAGTAAATGCGAGAGTAAAATATTTAGTTGTCACGTGGAGCAATTTCGAAGCACCAAAGCACTAGATAAAGTTAAAAGAATTATCATTCTCCAACCGAGATATCTACCACCATTACTAGATGAGAACATATAGAAAATCAGTTAACATCATCAACAGTCAGTGGCGGAACTAGGAATTGCTTACAAGGCGGGCTAGTTTTTTTATAAATAAACATGTAGATTTTAATGGACTAAATACTAAAAATAGATGGGCTAGATATAAATTAGAGGATAAAATTAGAGGTTTTTATATGATTATAAAGATTTTACGGGGACTAAAATCAGGGTTAGTCAACCTTCCGCCACTGTCAACAGTTAAGTTTAAATCAGGGAATAACGCAGTTAATGCAAGTGGCAGGTATATATGAGTTATTTTATCAGAAGCATGTGCCAAGTAAGGACAAAGCGAAGGCGAAAGAAAAAACCTTCCCGATTAAGAAAAGAGAATTTCTACCCGAGCGAGGAAGAAATACCTGTACGAGTTCATACAAGCAATAATGTATATCAAAAATAGATATACCAGGATGTAGCAAACAGTGTATACATCATTTTATAACTTACCCATATAAATGGGCTTGATTTATAATTTTAGTCCATGTCAAAATCCTATATTTAGCCCTTCTGAGTTCGTCCCTGTTTCTCCGGGTAATCTTTTTGTCTTGCCTTGTTATTTGTGTATCATTATAACCTTTTATAGTAAAACCTCTATAAATTAATACTCGATAAATTAATAACCTCGATAAAATTAATAATTTGTCCAGTCCCAACTTGGGACCAGTATAAAATTGGACCCCAATCGATAAAATAATAAGATAATAACTTTTTTGAAATCCCAGTATATGTATATTGGTCCCAATAAAACTATAAATTAATAATTACTAAAAGATTCCAAATTCTAAGATTGTCTAGTAAAAAATGAATCTATAGTCATTTGTTTTTTGTTGAACTTCAAATCTATATTGAGTTCATCTTTAAATCTCTTCATTGCACTTAAGAGTTGGGACATTGTCTTCTCGTATTGCAACAAAAAGTTGTGAAGAGTTGTTGCCGCTTGCAATGCTTCTTTCCAAGTGACCGGTTCCAAAGCTATTGAATCATCCTCAACTTCGTCATCGATCGGATTTTGAATGGTATCTGCCACAATTTCTTCAATGCTTTGAACCTCGTAACATTAATTATTTTCACCAGGATAATCTAGCAAGTGATTCACATCCATTTTGTGTCGATAATGCATACCTGTAATCTAACCATGTTTAATGTACTGCGTTGGTACCATGGACCAACTTTTTGGTACCATGAACTAACTTTTTACTTATTCAAAAACAATGAACTTGACAAATTCAATTAATTTGTGAATGTACATTCATAAAATGTGCCTTGGAACTTGTTTTTGTAATTTATTTTTCATCTCTAACTAATATACATTGTAACTAGTACATTGGACTTGGAAATTTAAAGGTAATACGTAAAACCTCTTTAAATTAATAAATTATTAATTTATCGATATAATAATATCTCGCTAAATTAATAAAATATCATGAGCCCAACATTATTAATTTATAGAGATTTTACTGTACTTGTGTATCGTACTTTTGATTTTGGGATCTCTTGATCTAATCCATACTATTAAGTAAGGGATTGGGTAGCTAGAAAAATAGCCACTACAATGAAAAAGCCACAAAAATAATTTTATTCAAGTGCAAAACTTACCGAGCAATTGAGTAAATTGACACAACATGGCAAAATTTAATTTTCAAAATCAGAAGCGTTTTGCTCTTTTTTCATTGATTCCAAAAGAATGAGTAGAATAGAATTACATTATCATAACTAATCAAACCCCAAATCCCACATATTTGCATCTCTCTAAAATTGTGCACATATCCTATTTTACTAGACTTTAAGGTGGGAAAGTTGAGGTAGAAAAATTTCCTCCTCCAGCGCCATTTGCATTGTAACTCCGCCAATACTTGAATCAACCAACAAATTTTCAGCATATCCCGGTTAAGCTCCTGTCCTATAAATTCCAGTACAAGCTGAGGAAACTTCTAAAGGCGCTTCAACTGGTCCTTGGTAATACCCATTTCTGAATGGATTTGTTGCTGCTGTTCCAGCTAACAAACTTGCAAGATTTATCACCATTCCATCAATACAACATCATTGTTTGGTGCAACTAATGGTGATACAGTCCAACACATTTACCAGAACATTTGAGTCTTCCCGACCCAAATGTACGCAAATAGTTTTCTTTGAAGTAGAATATGAAGACCCATGAGTACCACATCTACTTGAACAGAACCCATCAACATTAACATTAGCAGAAGTAATACAACATTAATGGCATTACTCTGTTCACTTCTAGATGCTAATATAGTCACTTGCCAAAAAGAATAGAAGGATTAAAGAGTTTATTTATTCATTAGAGAGACTACTTTCTTCGAACTATATTTTGCAAGTCGATTCATAGGGTCAATTACTAGCACTACAGAAGCACATCCATCGCCCTGCCACAAATAACTAAAGAACCTCATCAGACTACCAACGTAATTAAATAGGAAATATGGCTAGAATCAACAGTTATACTAAAAGGAGTTTCTGCACGTACCCCACACTAACAGCTGATTTAGGGCTAATACAGAACCAGAGCTATCAATTAAGCCAATAAGATCAAAGCTAAATATTAACCAAGGAAATTAAGTAATAAACCATCTCAAACAAACACCAAGTCATCAGCAATTAGTCCCCCATAGTCTTAAAAGGAAAGAAGAAAATAAACTGTTAGCATCATAGGCACTTTAGGAGGAAGCAGTGGTAAACTTTGCCCAACGAGACTCTGCATTTTTCATAATAGCACAACAAGGTTAATGATGTGAGTCTGAAACTTCCAACAAGTTGTGTCATAGCAATAGGTAAGAAAGCAGGTTCACAACAGCTCCAAATAATCTCACGCCTGCCAGAAAATTACAGTGATAGCAAGAAGAGTCAAAAGAGGGATATAAAAGAAACAGTAATGCACATGGTCAAGAACTAGAAGCTATTCAAAAAAGAATGAACCCCAGACAGCATCATGCTGGACTCTGCGATTTAATTTGTAGCTGACAGTGTCTCTGCTAAAACCAATAAAAGAATTCAATTGCCACCAACACATTAAAACAGTTACATCATTATAAGTAGAACTAACGATGCAATAATCATTAGCTAGAAAGAATTTATAAGAACCCTAGTTGCTCCCATGGTCATTTATCATTAGGATTAGCCAATAAATGCATGAAAAAGTAAGGTCCATTGAAAATGAAAAGGTAGAATTTGAATTGCTTACAATCTCAAAATCTGAACCACTTCATTTCAGATCCCCCATGAACTTCTCATACTCAGCGTCAACACCAGAAGATGTCTGCTCAGCAGAAGAAACAGGTGGTGGCACTGGTGGATTTGAGGCCCAAGGAACAGCAGCCATGTTTTGTGAGTGGTCACCCATTGAATGTGATGCAGGAGGAGGAGGTACACCATAATAGGATGGGTAATTTGGTGGGGGGTATGAGGGATTTGGAGGCATTCCATACATACTAGAAGGTACAGGTTGAGAAATATTTTGGGATTGAACACCAGGGGGGAAGCTCTGTTGTCCTTCACTAGGTGTAGTATGAGATGGTGCACCAGGAGGAACAGTTTGGTGTGTTGGAGGATATGGTGCACCATAAGGTGGCATAGACTGACCTTGCACAGGATTGTACATATTTGAACCAGGAGGAGGGGGCGGGGCATAGGGAGCATAAGGTGGAGGTGGCCCCCAAGGAACTGGTGCTGCCATGTAACCACTATGGGGTTGATTCGGAAGAGGTCCACCAGATGTGAATTGCTGAGAGGGATATCCTCCAATAGCCTGATCTTGACCAGGGTAAGTAGGCATCTTGTGAGATGGAGGTCCAGATGGCCCTGCAGGCGGAGGAGGTTTACCTGCAACCCTGACAGCTATCACTCTCCCCTCTAGAGGGAAGCCATTCATACTAGTTATAGCTTGATTTGCCTGCGCAACATCAGAATACTTCACAAAACCATAACCTTTGCTTACATTTGTCGCCCGATCCTTGATAACCTTAGCCATCACAATATCGCCAAAGGGTTGAAACAGACGAATTAACGAATCATCATCAAGATTTGGTGGCAGATACCCAATGTACAAATTTGTATCATCATAATCCTTCCCGGTCTTGGCTCCATTTGTCACCAAACCTGGTTGCGTTGCAGACCCAATACCACCTCCTCCAGAGTTGTTACCACTTGCCCAAGGAGGAACACTACCTGAACTATTAGACCCAGACCCGAGAAGAGGGACTGCTGAATTTGGCTTGGTCATTGATTCAGGGCCACTACCACCTAATTCCGCCAGAAAATTTTGGTATTCATCGTCCATTTTCTTTCCAGTAGTGCCCTTCATGGGACAATCAATGGTAGGATGACCACCGTCCCCACATATTTTACAAAGAACATCACTCTTAAAAGTTGACGTGCGAGCAGGACAAGCATACTGACGATGACCAGGTTCACCACACAACCTACAATACTCTTCATCCCTTATGGTTCCATTCAAAGCAGCAAGTTCTCTC
Source organism: Papaver californicum (assembly GCA_023531435.1). Classification (NCBI taxonomy): domain Eukaryota; kingdom Viridiplantae; phylum Streptophyta; class Magnoliopsida; order Ranunculales; family Papaveraceae; genus Papaver; species Papaver californicum. Next base: position 7,554 of record JAJJMC010014828.1, read on the forward strand.
AACTGCTGCCTCTTATGCTCATTGAGTACCTCATCAACTGGCTGCAGCAACTTTTCCACCATTCCTGCAGCAGCCTCAAGTGCGTCCTGAGTCTCAGCTTCAACCAACACATGTAAATCTTCATTTTCAGCAGGATCGGGTTTCAAATCACGTTTTTGCTGTAACCTTCCTTCTTTTATCGAACCCTTGCCACGGATAACAATCTTTGCACCAGTCTCCTTTTCCATTCTCTTTTGTGTATTTCCCCTTGGACCAATGATAAGACCAATAAAATTGTATCCTGGATACTCCTTCATAGGTATATACAACTTCTTTTGAAGCTTAGGAGGACGATAATCAGCTGGAGGCTTAAACGCAGGGTTTCGTTTAATAAGCTGACTGATAATCTCAGACCTTTCTTTCGTTAATCGTTCACGCACACGATATTCTCTAGTGTTAATTCTAACACCCATGTTATCATATATAGGTTCGGGTGAAGGTGAACGAGCACCTTCAGGACGGTCATCTAATGGTAATCCAGATGATAACATTCTACTAATTTCTAACAATCGTATATTAAGAGCTTGAACTTCTGGATCAAGATCCATAGTACCTGTAAATTCTTTCATGAAATCTGGAAGTTGAATTACTGGTTTAGCATCATCATCTGCCCATCTAGATTTTCTCTTTCGAGTTCCAGAATCAGCGTTTTCAGATTCAGTCGGTGGATCCCATCTACTTCGACGTTTTCTTCTACTACTGTTTGTATCTTCTTCGCCGCCGCATGAACAATCTTTCTCATTCCCACCTCCACTATTATTACCGCCGTTTTGAGATACCAATTGATTCTGTTGCTCCTCTTCTTGATTCATAGATAACGAATTTGCTGTATCGGGATTTGGAATTGAATCTGTAGCTAGGGTTTGTGGAGGGGGAAATAGGGTTTCTGGATGATGATGATCTAATTGAGAAGAAGAAATTAGGGTTTCAGAATCCATGGTTTGGTTTCTCAGAAGATTTGATTTTGGGGAAAGAAAAAAAAAGGCTAAAGCCTCTTATTCTAAATACGACTATACGGTTGAGATATGTACAACAAAATCCTAACCCTCACTTTATGACTTAAAGGCTGCTGCTGCCGAGACACTATATGAGTTGTGTCCTATTTGGTTTCAGAAAGACAAACCGCCCTATCCAACAATGTTAGGCATGGTTTGCTTCAAACCATAATCCTTTCCCACCTTACAATTTTCTATCTTCCGTTAAAAGAATGGATGTTACTCTGGAGTCTGGATAACTAAGCCATGTTTTTTTTACTTTCTTGGATCTGATTGAAATCATCTGATTCATCTGGATCTGATTGAAATTACCTGATATATTTGGATCTCACTCAATATGTTTGTTTTTTAAGTCATATCTAATTTAAAATATACAAGTCAGTGATTTGGTCCTATGAGTCGGAGGTATTTTGTTTCCTGACTCAAACTGGTTCGAATCAGAGATTAGGTCTGACTCAGTAGCGAGTCAGATCTGATTAAAATTAAAAAACAAACGGTTTGATATCTAAATTAGTGGACGAGTCAAATTCATACGTCGAGTCAACAAAAAACATAACATGTTATAACACTGGAGGTTGGATTAAAGAACAAGGACAATGAAATGCCAACTGCGTGGAAAGTCAGATGTGAAAAGTTGTTTAAGGGAACTAATCTTAATCCCGGACAAACATACAAAGTCTCTCAAATGGAATGGAGGCTCAATGTAAAGCACCAAGAGGAGCCGAACAATAGATACGATGATACTAGGACAAATATGACTACTAAGAATTGGATCTTATTAACTTTGATTCATATCTTTGATTGTGATACAAAGAGTTTATATGTATATTGAGGTCTTCATGTTCAGTTGATGAGATCCTAGATGTTTGGGATTGGTTTAACCATATGGTCCGGTTCCTATGGAAGACTCTACTGAATGTTGTTGCAAGACCAAGTCTGGTGGAACCTCCTCTGACACACCCCCTCAAGATGGACGTCGGGTGAGAAGGCCAATCTTGGATTTCAGTTGCAAGAATCTGGAGTGCGAGAGAGGCTTCGTAAGGGCATCCGCAAGCTGGTCAGCAGACGAGACATGGGCAACACGCAATGCACCATTCTGAACTTGATCACGTATGAAATGAAAGTCAATTGCAACATGCTTCATACGGGAGTGAAAAACTGGTACAATGCGAAATGATGGGCAATTCTTGGCAGAATGGCCCTGGACACGGCAAATCTGACATGAGCCAAGGTAAGGCTTTGGCTGTCTGGAGGAGTTTGGATGAGATGTGCCTGGGCTGTATGTTGGTTTTGTGATTGTTTGGCTGGAATGAAGATATAGGAATGTAGCTGCTGCGCCAAGTATTAGTGCTAGACAAGAGTGGTGGATTACGCCAGTGCCGATTGAAGCTTGTGGTGACATTTGCGGTTGCTGGGAAGTGGATTTCTTCATTGGCTTCACTTTGGAGTGAAGCTTCAAAGTTCAGGAGTTTTTCATGGAGTTCCTCAAAGGTAATGGTTGTGTCTCTTGCTTGGACTGCACGAACTAGTTCTTTGTAGTCTTGATTGAGTCCTTGAAGAATTTTGTCCGTGATGTCCTCAATATCCATAGGAGAACCAAGAACAGCAAGGTCATCTGCTTTGGTCTTCACAGAGATCATGAATTCTGTAACTGTAAGAGAACCCTTGACAAGGTGTTTGAGTTGCTGCTTTATTTGCTTGATGCGTCCCCTGGAGGGATTGGCATAGGTGTTAGCTAGGATTGTCCAAGCTTCACGAGATGTTTTTGCATTAGCAATGAAAGGAATTATAGGTTGAGAGAGGGAACCCACAATGGCATTCAGGATAAGGTGATCTTGTCTGTTCCAAATAGGGAATGCAGGATTGGGAATGGAGATGCCGGCTTGTGTGATTTCTGATGGTGGGCATGTGGAGGAGCCATCGATATACTTGATAAGATCATACCCAACGAAGAGGGTTTGAAATTGAATCTTCCATGACAGATAGTTGGTTGCTGTGAGTTTGAGTGGTGCTTGAGCAGCCACATTGATGCTGACAAGAGAGGAGGCATTGTTGGTGGTGTTGATGGTGTCTGCCATGGGAATGGTGGTAAAGAAGAGAAGGTAAAAAAAAATAAAGTGTGTTTGATCAGGGCTCTGATACCATATTAACTTTGATTCATATCTTTGATTGTGATACAAAGAGTTTATAT
>JAJJMC010014831.1:0-22829 GCA_023531435.1 Papaver californicum
CGTTTTCTGATTCTTCAATAATAAATTATTTTTCTTTCTTCTCGAATAGGATTTTTTTTAGTCTATCTACGATTTATGACGAGGCATACTTATAAAATAAGTTAATCGGCGATTATCGACGACAAATTATTTTGTTTATTTTTAAAAAGAGGAAGAGGAAAAAAAATCATTAGGTTAGAGATGAAATAGATTTTAGGTATTTTGAATGAAAACAAAAAGGAATTGATGATTAAGTAAGTATTAGGATTTTAGGATTAATATTATGGGAGGGTAAAATAGTATTTTCTCTATATTTAGACACCCTTTGTACATTGACCCTGGATAGGAATAAAATTGACATCCCCCATTTAATTTTCCCAGTCCCTAATTAAATGAGGTAAATTAAGCTGATAGTTACTTTTTTTTTAGTAAAACATGTGTGTTGTTTTTTAGTGTTTATTTAGCAAATAAGGGAATAAACAGTTGGATAATCTGGAATACGACGTGACATACATAAAATCCCTGAGAAATGCATTGGAAAGAAGGTCAGACTAACGTGAAAAAAGTGATCCAAAATGGATTTGACCTAAAGTTTCAGGAGGTAGTTGGTACTTTATCGGAAAAACCTAACTACGCTAAGCTATTGTGGACTTTTTTTGCGATTTGTAAGTGAATTTTCATGGTTGTTTATCTCAAACAAAGATCTCAAAAACAAACTACTATTTTGACGATCTAAAAAAAATAGTGATCTTTTTCAAGTGATTAATGGTTGAGTCGTTCCCTTTTTTCGGCGCCAAATTATAATTGTTATTAAATAAACAACATACTAAAGAATAACAAATATAAATTAAGAAGTATGAAAAGTATGAATGTAGAAGTGCGATTTCATACATTAAGGTTCGATCCTTATCTTGGAGGCTATGAGCATCTCTAATGGTTGGGGTCAAGGATATCCTAGATGGAGGTCTAAATAACACCTTTTTTTTGTGGGTCATTCGCATATGGAAAAAATAAATAAAAATAAGACATTTTCACTTAAAACTCATCTTCTATCCTCAAGGTTTTATCTAACAAGTTTTAATTTCATATAAAGATAAATATGACGACGTGGACTAATACCTAAGGTCACGAAGAAGGTCTAATTTAGAATTTATCTTTCACCCCCACTTAGCCATATCATCTTTCCCAATGAACTTGACCTTAACATTGAAAATAAAATTTTGGTGGAAAAAGTCTTAAACCCTAGGTGGCATGTTTTTTCTAAGACCTTGATCCCAAACTTTAGAGAGCAACAACATCTCCAATGCAAGGGGTAAAGGTATTAAAATAGCATGTTACCTAGGATTTAAGGTCTTTTATACCGAATTTCCATCTCTAGTGCTAGAGTCAAGGTCATAAAGAAAAATAAAATTACTAAGCGGGGGTAAGGAGAAAGTCTATATTAGACTTTATTCGTGATCTTGGGTTTAAAGACCACATCATCATTTTGTCTCTAAAAATCTAAATAAATAGTGTTAAATAAAACCTTAGGGATTGGAGATGAACTTTAGGTAAAAATTTTTTTTTTTGCCATTTAGCAATGACCCACAAAAAGGTGTTAATAAAACCTCCACCTAGGATGACCTTGACCCCTTGCATTGGATATGCCCTACGGGTCCTTGTTTCATGATCCTTTCACGATCTGGTGCTCCCCAAGGAGTACATATGTTAAGTTACATACATTCTAGATTATTCTAACTAGTAGACTTGGACTTAGCGTCTCACACTTTCCCTTTGAGACTTAGATACCAATGTAGATAATGATATACACAACAGTCCTATCTGATGCTAATATTGGTGATGATAAGGGTGTTGGTGGTAATATTGTGAATCTTCGATCTCGATCTCGTCTCGTCCAGAACTAAGACATCGTGACAGTTTTATCTCGGAATATTTTCCAAAGTTTATATTACTTAATTAAGTAGTTGATGAAGATATTGTGAATTTTAGACTAATTTAAACTTGTCCCTAGTAATATGATTCATAATTTCACACAATAGAAAGAGAACCGAGTTTTCTGGGGATGATTTTAATTTTATAATAAAATTCCCATAATTTCGAACTCGCCAACTCGTCTCGGTGAACGGTCGTCTCACCGAGATTGTGAGATTCTCTTTGGCCATGGACGAAGACTGAAAATCTCGAAGAAGCAGTCGAGATTGACTACATCGGCAACCGGTGATGAATTTGAGAACTTTCAAGCTTTTGACAATAATCATATACTAGAGATGTTGTGTGTTTCGTTAAGGTTAGCGTGAAAATAATGTAAAATTGTTAGATATATGCACTATTAAAAAAAATCTCTATTTTGTTTGCTAGTGAAAGTTACTGCCCAAGCACGCTTAACTGCAGAAAGTTTTTTACCAACTCTGAAACCAACTGTGCTGAAAATGCCTCTGTGTTAGGAAATGACAAACCATTACTTATATTCCATTCGACGAACCCTACCTACCGAGTTGGGTATTATAGTCAACATATAATTGACTTTGCAACATGAAAGGGAAATGTTGTAAATTGGAGGAACCAAGCCATCATTAGTGAATCACTGAGAATTTTACACACATGCATCAACCTTTTGGGATTACGTTTTGTGCATAGAAATGGAAATATGATGGCAGATAAGTTAACTAAAGATGCAACAAAATATTTTGAACATTATGCCACTTTATTTCGAATTCACTTAATGCAGATAAGGATAACTTAGTTTCATTTTCATTAATTCTATCCCTTTACAGTCTTTTAGTAAAGAACCATTTATGTTGGAGGAGTCTTATATTCCAGGCCCTTATGCCGGAATAAGAACATCCAACAATTAGACACTTCGATGTAAGTTGCTTTCTTTTGTATAAGATGCCCCGTTAAAAAAAAACAGTTGCTTTCTTTTGTATAAGATGCCCCATAAAAAAACAAAAAAAAAACCGAAACTTTCGCCTCCATTTTTCTTCCATTCTTTGTGAGTTGGGCTATAAATTGCCAATGTTGGGCTTGCTATGGAATCTTGACCGACTGAAATGGTTGCTCTGTTCTCATTCTCTTATTTTAATTTTTAAATATTTTTATTGGTCTAGACAAGATTTCGTGATTTATTGTGTTCACCCACATTATAGTTATTTTTGAAAATTATCAAAGTAAAGTATGTCAAATCATTCTTTACAGCATGCTAAGGGCATCCACAATCACACGATTATACCCATCGATCAAAGATTAAAAAATTTGATCTTTGATCTGGGTCAAAAACAGCGGTGAATGATCAGGCGAGGTCGTAGAGTACCGTTTGTGGGTAAGCGAAGCACCACGATACCGCTTGGAAAGACGGACGAGATACTAATACTTCGCCTGGTACAAGCGGGATTGTGGCTTACCGCCTGCGAAACAAACGTACAGGCGAAATCTCAACACCTCGCCCACTACCCAAGCGATATCTAAGTATTACGCTTGTACAAGCGAAGTTCCAGAATCGCGCTTGTGAATTGTGCGAAGTAATCGTGTGAAAAATAATCCGGGCGAGATGCTGTAGTACCGCTTAAACAGAAGCGAGAGACTAGAGTTTCGCCTACTAAGCGTGCGAAGGATGTGTGTGTGGAAATAGACGGGCGAGATGCTGGACTCCCGCTGTGATGTAGGCGAGATTCCAAGCTCTCGCCTGTCTATTTCACCGTTTTAAAACCCTAAAAACTCTTATTTTTGGTTTCATCTTCACCTCGCCCTCCTGTTACCTAGCCGAAACCCTCCCACACCCCCATTTTTCCAACACATCGATCCTTTGACGAGAACCCAAAGCTTCGTTTCTCATTTTCATACTTCGCTCAAACATATTCCAAGCGAAATCAAGGTATATCTTCTACAAACCAAAATTGAATTTACTTGTTTTAATTTGATATGCAATTTAGATGATTTTGTGGTTAAATTAGTTGTATATGTTGTTTAATTACCATATTATAAACCCATTATTGAATTATGAATTTGTGTTCTAATTATAAAATTGGGAATTTATTTAGGGTTTTTGTGCATGTTATCAATTAGGTTTCAAAATTTGTTCCCTTTGTTAAATTGAACATACAATACGAAATTGTTGTAGCTTAATTTTAGTTGGTTTGTGTTTAATTTTTGATTGAATATAGTATGTTGTGTAGAAATCAAAGGAATTAATTTTGATTTAATTTTGAAAATAATGTGTATGGATATATTTGAAATTGTGTATTTTGTCATAGGGTTTATGATAAATATTATAAATTGGGTATACTCTTATTGATGATTATTTGTTGTTGCCTGTATATAATTTATTAATTGGTTGTTTAAATTTAATTGGGTTGTGGTTAAATTGTCGATATGTATCGAATTGCTATTTTACGTAAATTCTGAAGATGAATTTCGATGATATGTATCGAATAGTTAGAGTGCCAGGACATCCACATGGGTTGAGTCAGCTCATCAGGATAGAACCTGAAGATGGTGGAGTAGTTGATCCAACAAGGGGGGTTGATTTGGGGGAAATGGTAGTTCAACCATCAGTGATTGACAATCGAATGTCAGCTATAAAGGATAGAACCGATTTGTTGGTTAGGAGACTGACTCGCTCGATTGAGTCTAGGGAGTGATGAGCATAGAAGAACAACAAAGAGTTCGAATAGTGCTACAAGAGATAACAACCCTTTGTTCTGGTGAAAATTAAGATCGCTAGAACAAACTGAATTTGCTAGTTATGGTGTTGAACTTTATGGTGTGTCCTTTTATCTTTCAAAGTGTTGAACTTTATGGTGTTGAACCTTTTTAGTTCTTTTAATTTATTTATGAATTTTAACTTCTACGGATACCAAATGTAGTTGGCAAGTTATTTATCAATTCATCTCAATGCCTTGTCAAGTAAAATAAAATATCTCTGACAAATTGAATAGAAAATCTTTGAATTATTAACTAGTCGTTGTATTGTCAATTCAGTGTATAGTCATTTCATCGCAATGGCTTGTCAAGGGAAAGCAAAATATCTCTGACAAAGTTAAAATTCAATCTTTGAATTATTATGTAGTCAGTCTATTATCATTTCATCGCAATGCCTTGTCAAGGGAAAGCAAAATATCTCTGACAAAGTTAAATATTATTAATATTATTTAGTTAGTCTATTGTGATTTCATCTCATGTTATAAATTGCTAGACATCTCATGTTTAATTTTAGTGGGTTTATGTTTAATTTTTGGTTGAATGTAGTATGTTGTGTAGAAACTAAAGGAATTAATTTTGATTTAATTTAAAAACAAATGTGTAGGTAGTATTTGCAATTGCGTAATTTGAATGAGATTGGTTATAATTGGTGAGATTGTTGTATTTTGATAATGATGTATGTATTTTTCGAATGTTTGATGTATAATTCTTGGTACAAATGTGTATGGAAATAGACAATTACATACAACTTAAATTAATTTTAATTGTTTATGCATTGTGGTGATTTACTGAATATATTGATAATCTTCTATTATTTGTTTGGGCAGATGTCTAGCAATGTTGTTTCGAGATGGGTTGGTAGAAAGAAGAAAAGCAAAAAAGCTAAAATCGCAGAGGATTCTGAACCTGAATCCATGGTCCCCGAGTCGGTAGATGTTCCGGGGTTGGAACACTATAACGTTGTCGAAGATACGGAGGAACACGTTTCGACAAATATTACATATTCCTCCGACGCCAACTTCAGGTTTGACCATCGTGGCTCTCTCAAATCAGTTATACAGATGTACAAGAAAATCACTAAGGAGTGTAATAGGGTCCAATATATAATAGAAAGGGGAGGTTGGGGCAGATTACTATCCCTACCTTTAGTAGATTCATCCCACGCTCTTATTGATTATATTGTCGAGCGGTTTTGGGATACTACAAACACATTTCACTTTTGCTTTGGAGAGCTTGGGTTCACTCCCCTCGATTGGGTTATGTTGACCGGGCTTAGTATCGGTGTCGGGAGATATGTTCCTTATGAGCTAGCTAAGTACAAATTTGAGTATGTTCGTGACAATATCTTTCCTGAACTGAAAGATAATGCGGTATGCAAAAGAGAAGGTGTTCCCCAACAGTGGGTTTCGGATGCCATCACTCTCAAGTTTTTGACCACCTATTTTGATAAAGATACATTGCACGCGGCGAATGATGATAGTGTTCTTGCTGATAGAGTAGCGAGGGCGTTCTATATGTATGTTCTGGGGAATTTCTTTTTCCCAAATGCAAAAACCTACATTGATGCAGGATGGTTGGCTGCCTTTGATAATCTAAATGAAGTTGATCAGTACGACTGGGGTGGTCCTGCATTTTCAAAATTGTATTCGGGTCTTGCCACGGCTTCTAGGGGATAAAAATCAGTATCCGGGCCGTTCCAAATTTTGGAGGTAATTTATTTAACGTTATTCATTCATTTTCTTAAAATTTAATTGTTATGTTGTTAAATCATTTTGAAAAAAAAATTGTTGTAATTTTGGGGATACGAATATCTGGGGATATGTCGTCCAAATATCCCTTCGGCTGAAAGTGAACATGAATGGCCTAGATGTCGTAGGTGGGTCGCCTCCCGGAAGAAGGGTGTCAACTATGAACCCTCCACATACACGTACAAAAATACCAAGACAACGTGATGTAGGTGCTAAAGGTCTATGGAGAGACTATTTCTGCAGCAACCCGATATTTCCGCCCAATGTATTCCGAAGAAGATTCAGAATGCGTCGACAATTATTCAACCGTATTTTGGGTGATGTTGTGGCGGTAAATAGTTATTTTGTGCAAAAAAGAGATGCTTGTGGTGTTCTAGGATTAACCCCGCACCAAAAAATTACTGCAGCTATTCGTATGTTAGCTTACGGATGTGCGGCCGATGCAATCGATGAGTATTTACGTATTGGGGAAACTATTTGGAAGCAACTCGTAGATTTTGCAGGGTGATAGTCCAATTGTACGAGGATGAATATTTGCGGACACCAACTCAGCGTGATGTTGAACTTCTTCTTGATGAAAACCAAAAAAGGGGATTTCCAGGGATGTTTGGTAGTGTTGATTGCATGCATTGGAAATGGGACAAATGCCCTTCGGCGGAATCCGGTGCTTATACCGCCTACAAGGGTAGCGAAAGTATTATCCTTGAGGCAGTTGTGTCGTATGATCTTTGGTTTTGGCACGTATTTTTTGGTATGCCGGGTTCAAACAATGATATCAATGTGATGAACCGTTCGTATATCTTCAAAAAGCTTATCAACGGTAAAGCACCGGCAGTAAACTTTTCAGTCAATGGAAATCAATACAATATGGGGTATTATCTTGGGGATGGAATATACCCAGAGACAACAACTATTGTAACTACCATTAAACATCCAGACTCCCAAAAGAAACAGAAATTTTCGGCGATGCAGGAAGGTTGTCGAAAAGATGTAGAACGGGGGTTCGGGGTACTACAAAATCAATTTGCAATCATCAAACAACCCGCACGAATGTGGAATCCGGACGTGTTAGCGTATATAATGAAAACTGTCATTATTCTACATAATATGATAGTGGAGGATGAACGTATTCCCGGTGATTGGCCGCATGACTATGAGCAACGCAGCCACGGTGCTCCAGTTGTTATTTCAAGGGACAACACTGCTCAACTTTCTAGAATGGTGAAGGACCAACGCAGACGTGCAGTATTCGATAAACAAACTGGGGTTCGTTTGAGAAATGACCTGATCGAACATATATGGTCATCTGTTGGGGAAGAGTGAACTTTTATATGGGCTTTGGGGGTAAATGTGTTGTTAGTGGACCAGTGGTTAAAGCGAGAGTTATCTTATCTTTACTTATTAGTCGCGTTATATTTTAATTGTTCTTCGAGTCCAGCTAGTATTAGAAGTAATTTTAAAAAATAATTCTAAATTAAATTTTTAATTTAAATTAGGAGTCGTTAAAAACATAAAAATCTATTGGTTAAAAAATATACTGAAAATTCTAAATAAATTGATCAAAATTAAAACTCAATATGACAATGGTAAATAATAATCCGGACGTTATGATTGGTTTAATCTTTTCCTCAAAATTTCTCCCTTCCTCAGTTCGATGTACTGTCTTGATACATCATCCATTTGGGAGATATCCATCGTCATTATACGGAATTCCTCTTCTGCTTCTTGCCTAGCTTGTATTGCCGTAAACTTTGCATTTGAATCAGCTAATTTAGCTTCAAACTTTGCTTTATCATTAACTAATTTTGCTGCAAACTCAGCTTCTCTTTGTGCCATCTTCATATCTCTTTGTTCGGTACATTTGGCGTTGAAGCTTTGTTGCTCTCTATAAATATTTTGCATCATTTCCTGTTGTTCAGCAAATTTTGCTTTCCCTTTTGTCTTTTGTCGTTTTGCCTCTTTTTTCCCCATTGGACGGATTAATGTGTTGGGGATATCTCCAAGGTCTTCATAGGCGCTGGGACCATCAAGGCTTAAGTCTGGTGTGTCCTGTACGTCCTGAGATTCGTTGTCGTAATCAGACTCTCCTTGTGATGAATCGAAAACAGATGTCGACCTTCTGGAATATTTAATATTATCTAACATAACTGTGTAGCAATCTTCATGTTTAAAACTTCGACCAGTTGCTTCCTTGAAAAGCCTACGTACTTCTGCGAACTGGTGTTTCAATTCAATGTTGTTAAAGGATATACAATCATATAGATTAATGTAATAAGCATAACTAAATGAGTTGTTACCTTATTTTCGGGGGCCCATCCAGTATGATGTTCCCTTTCGACTTCAGCCTCCTTTGCAGACATAAGCGCCACATCCTTACTTATAATTTGAAATCGTTTCTGAAGTGAGGTCCAACTACGTTCTGGCATAGAAGGTATAGCTTCTTTCATCCGACATAGTATACGTGACCATAATTTATCTTCACATTGATCAGTACCAATGCTACAATCTTGAGAAATAGACAAATGAATCGTACACATCGTAACATCTTCAAAAGACGAAAAATTTGGACCTCGTGGTTTCGATGGCGCCATTTTACTAATCGATTTCAAAACTTATAAAATAAGAACCAACTTTAGAATTTTCAACTACACAATATATGAGTTTAGTAAAATGCCATTGGTTTAGTATCCCATATATATAGGGTAAATATATAGCCGTTAAACTGCCAACGGTAACATATCAACGGAAACAAACATATTAACGGTCACACCTGAGCGAGGCCTTGGGGTCTCGCCCAACTCCAAGCGAAGCCTTGGAGTCTCGCCCAACTCCAAGCGAAGCTTTGGAGCCTCGCCCAGGTCTAAGCGGTTCCTTGTAGTGCCGCCCAACTTCAAGCGACTCGGTAGCATCTCGCCCGTGTTCGGAAATTTTAGGCGAAGTCTCTGCTATTCGCTTATGAGTAGGCGAGCTTCTGGTTACTCGTCTGGTGGAGCGAAAGTTTAGCATAACGCTTGAGCTGGCGAAATGTCAACTCTTCGCCCGTGTTTTTAAGCGAGATGTTTGCCCTTCGTCTGTTCACAAGCGAGAGGTTACAATTTCGCTCGACTATAATTTTTAGTCGACGATCAGCGACTTCTTTTAATCCTGAACAATAATTTTCAACGATTATAACCCAAATATAATCGCACGGCTGTGGCTGTTTTTCACCGATCATCGATCAAATGTAATCTTTGATCGTCAATTTGATCGATGATTGAAGCAATGGATACTACTAATCAAAATGGTGTTACTGATCTTTATCCAAGTTCAAGCAAGGTACTTTAGATTTAGGAGATACTGCTGAAGATATTATCATTTATCGAGATGAATCTAATGAAGAAGATAGGCGATGGGGACTATTGTATAGTTGGAAAAATCATAAATGTGGGGAAGATGTCTTATGATATTGTTGAGAATAATTTGAAATTTACTTGGCCTTTATTCAACCAGATGAGATTCAAATAATTGAAGTAGAGAGCAACATTATGATTTTCATATTCAAAGATTGGATTACTGTTAATAAAGTCTATGAAGAACGACCATGGTGTATTAATGGGCACTTGGTAGTACTTTATGATTATTGTCCTGCAACTATCTATCAAAACTTATATTGGAACAAGCAATGTTTTTCGATACAATTGAAGAATCTGTTACCAGGACATATGAACGTTAAAGTTGTTACGGAAATGGGTAAGATGGTGGGGAAAGTGATTCCTACTGACCCTCCTAATGTTATTTCGGTTGGTGGAGACCCTGTTGAGGCTTGTGTTATATTCTAAATCATTCCAAGGTGTCATGTGAAGATTTTGTTGCCTATCTTGAAGTTGCTCATAAAAAACCTTATAATTTTGGTATTGATAGAATGGAAAAAAGAATAATGGGATTCAGCCCAAAGTCATTGCCCATTCATCCAAACATCATTCCAGGTACCCAATCAAATCTAAACCTTTTGTACCACCAAAAGATGGAATTGCTATCAATCTGCCACAGTTAGAAAACAATGAAAGAGCTCTGCCAGACTTGGTAAAAGGAAAAGACAGATTATTACTGAAAATTCACTCATCGATCAAACCCATATTACCAAAACTTCAAATAACAGTGGATACCAGGAACAAAGCAAGAAAACAACAATACCAATCAAAGGGAGTAGCAAAACATAAACACTATGGGAGAGAATAAGATATTTCTTAAACTAATACTTTATAAACACCCTTTCATTCTTTTTTTAGAAAAAATTTTCTACCATAATCTTGTCAATATAAAACTTCTATCCTGGAATATCTCTGGGTTTGGTAATAAATCTACTAAAAATCATTTAAAGGATCTAATTAGATCCAATGATCCTGACATTATATTTTTGATAGAAACTAAAAATGCCACTATGAAAATGGCTCAGTTTATTGCACTTATAGTTATCCTAATTCTTGTTTTCTTCATCCCATTGGTGTTTCTAGAGGTCTGTGTTTGATGTGAAAAGATGGTATTGATTTAAAATTTGTAGATGTTAAATTTAATTCCATTCAATGTACTATCAAATTGGATTCTATAGCTAATTATTCTCTTATTAGTTTCTTGTATGGTGCTCTTTATGACTATTACAGGAAAATTCAATGGGACTTTATGCAAAATCTAGCAATTCACTGGGACATTCCTTAGATGGTAGTTCGGGATTTAAATTTTATCGTTAAACTTGATACATAACTTGATACTTATAATGACCTTTTAGAGGAAAAGGAGGGTGGTAATTTAGTTTCTCGATCTCAACTTGATACTTATAATGACCTTTTAGACTGCAATGATCTTCACAACATACCTTATATATGAAAACCTTTTACTTGGAAAAATAGAAGACAAGGTCAAGAATTAATCCTTGAGAGACTAAATAGAGTGGTAGCAGACTTTAGATGGATTAATAGCTTCCCTGATGTTGTTACTTACCATTTACTGCCTTTGGCCAGTGATCATTGTCCAATTTTGCTTACTACTTCTAGAATGGATTCTAAAACTCATAATTTTTGTAAAGTAAATAGAATGTGGTTTAGAGATCCTAGTTGCAAAGATATTACTGCAACTAATTGGAATGCTAGCATAAATGGCTCTGAAGCTTTTAAGTTGTCTAAAACTTTGTTTGTTACTAAAGAAATTATTAAAGATTGGAATTATATGCATTTTGGTAACATTAATACTGAAATCAGTAAGGTTAAAGCTTAGATTGATTTTGTTCACTTCTCATAATACTAATCATGTTGATTTTGAGTTACTAAGATTGCAGAGTATTATTAATCATTAGTATGATATTAAAGATGATTATTGGAGACAAAGAGGTAAGGATGATGATCTTCTTTTAGGTAATAGGAATACTGCCTATTTTCATCAGAAAACTAATTTTAGATGAAGAACGACTCAAATTGACTCACTTTAAAATGATTTGGGCATTTGGATAACTAATAGACAAGATATTGCTAATTATCTTATGTCTCATTTTTTTGAATATGAGTAGAACTTCTAGTCATCCTTCTTCTGATAGTTACATTGATTTTATTGATCCTTGTATTATTGTTCATGATAATGCTAGACTTGTTGCAATTCCTTTTTTTGATGAGAACATAGTGCAAGCTTTCTTTCATTCTAAGCATATTTTAAGATAAATAAACCATAATTTTATATTTTTGATCCCCAAGAATAATTGTCCTAAAAATTTTATTGATTTTAAGCTTATTAGCTTATGTAATACCTCGTATAAGGTTATTTCTATATTTTTAGCTTCTAAAATCAAAGTTATTTTAGAAAAAAAACATTACTCCTTCTCAAACTTCCTTTGTTTCTGGTAGATGTATTACTGATAACATAGTAATTTCCCATGAATCGGTTGATTCTATAAAAAAGAACAAAGCTAAGAATGGTTGTATGGAATCTAACTAGACATGTCAAAAGCATTTGACAAAGTTGAATGGCCTTTCTTTCTTAATACTCTAAGAAAACTTGGCTTTTGTAATGAATTTTGCACCATGATTGATCAATGTGTTAGCACTGTTTCTACTTCAATCTTGTTGAATGGTTCTCCAGGTAAGGTTTTTACCCCTCAAAGAGGTCTTAGACAAGGGGATCCTTTATCCCATTATCTTTTCATTCCGTGTATGGAAGCTTTCTCTAGAGCTTTACTTCAGCTGAAGATAACAATTTGATTCATGGCATAAAAATTAATTCTCATTGTCCTGTTGTTTCTCACTTATTTTTTACCGATAATTGTCTCATTTTTACTAGAGCCAATGCTAGAGAAGCCAGGAATCTGGTAAAAAAACATTGATAAATTTAGCTTTTTTTTCCAGGTTTGTCTATCAATTATAAAAAATCTGGTATTTCTTTTAGTAGTGGTGTCAAAAATAGTATTAAGAATGAAGTGTCTAATATCTTGAAAATTAAGAAACTTGCTCTGAATGACAAGTATCTAGGAGTTCCTCTTCTTCAGAAAAGTAAAGTGCAGTCTTTCTCTAATTTTCTTGATAGATATAGTGATAAACTTGCAGCTTGAAAATCCAAATTTCTAAAGCTTCCTGGTAGAACTGTCCTTACTCAGTCTGTTCTTAGTAGTTTGGCTTCTCACCATATGTCTGTTTTTCCCATCCCCAAAACGTTGACCGATAAAATGGATTTTATCCAAATGAGACTTTGTGGAATAAAAAGGTAGGTAAGAAAGGTTGTTATCTCAAAAAATGGAAATATGTGGCTCAACCTAGAGTATTGGGTGGTTTAAATATCAAACAATCTGAAATTATGAACTATGCTCTTCTTTCTAAACTTGCTTGGAGAATGTTGCACTCTAAAGACTGTCTTTGGGTTAAAATCCTAAGTGGGAAGTACTTCCATAATTTTGATCCCTTAAATGATAGCATCTCTACTAATGGCTCTTGGATTTGGAATGGTATTTGTAGGGGTCTGGAGATAATTAATAAATATGCTTGATGGGAAGTTAAAGATGGGAACTCTATACTTATTTGGAATAATAGATAGATTACATCTATAACCTTACTTTTAGCACACAGTTTATATCTTCTAATATGGTATATATGTCCCAACTGATTGATGTTGATACCAAAAGTTGGAATATGCAGGTTTTCAATGCTTTGTTTGATAACAATACAATTGAGAAAATCCTGAGTATTAGAATCCCCTTTGATGGTCAGGATCATCTTAGATGGAAACCTAGTTCTAATGGTGTTTTTTTTGTTAAATCTGCATATAAGGCTATTCTTAATGATAGAAATCATGATTCAATATTTATTAATATTGTGCCTATCTCTTGGAATCTTTTCTGGAATATTAAACTCCATATTAATATTTTTCACTTTCTGTGGAAATATCTTTAAAACTGTCTCCATGTTGGTGAAAGACTTGCTAGGTTTTGCAATAATATTAATGCTACTTGTCCCTTGTGTTACAACCATCCTGAAAGTATGCAATATCTTTTCATAGATTGCTCATTTACAAAACAAGTTTGGAATGATGTGATTAATAGTGGTAGCATTAATCTAGTTAATGCTCATTTTAATGATTGACTTTGTAGCATGTTTCAGGTTGATAATGAAAGTAGCACCAGTATGATTACTTTGGAATGGTTTGGGTTTGTTATATGGTATGTATGGAAATGCAGGTGCAGGAGATTGTTTAAAAGTATTCAACCTGACACTCAAAATGTATCCCATCTGATAAAGACTGACTATGTTGATTGGCGTAGAAACATGACTTCAAATTTTGAACCTATTATCACTAATACTATTCATAATATAGTGAAATGGGAATTACCTAATACCTTTTTATAAAGCTTAACTTGGATGCAACTTATAAAGAAGAGACACATGAGATGGAAAGTGGACTAATCCTAAGGAATTTTACAGGTAACACTGATGGAATTAGATGCCACAAGACTGGAGCATTAGATCCTGAACAAGTTGAAGCTAAAGCACTCTTAGAAGTTGTACTGTGGGCCAAAGATAAGGGTGTTGCGGCTTTATATCTTGAGGGAGACTGTCAAAATATCATTAATGTCGTGAATGGCAAACTAGAGTCAATAAAATGGACAACCAATAACCTTATTATGGATGTTCTTCGAATTTTATCTTCTTTTAATAGTTGGAAATGTACTTATGTGCAAAGGGATGTTAACCATGTAGATCATGTTTTAACAAAACATGGGAGAAAGATAACACAAACTCTTGAAATATCGTCAAAATTTCTTGTATATATATATATGATTGTATCCATAAGGATGCTCATTTGTAATTTATTCTCTTAATTAATAAAATTCCCTTCGTATTTGTAGATGGTGGGTTTTTGTCAAGGGTAAAATAGTAAAATTATATCTCAGACCCGGGTTTGGGAAGCATTAAACCTCATAATTCTGCAGATAATTTTAACACATGGGTACTCAAACACTTGTCTCTCTGTATGTACGACTGAGCTTGTCAGAATACTATATGCACGATCAGAGTTACTGAATGAATCAACATTCATCACTGTACAAAATCATCAGAATAACGCTGGTGCTTACTACATTTCCCAGATGTTATATGATTTTTACATTACAAATCTCAAGCTCCTAGATGGATTGCCCACTAGTATAGAGAAATTTGAGTATCATCTGGTGGTATATTCCGCAGGCGAATTCCCAAAATTACCTTATGTCAACATTCATTCTCAATTGAATAATGTTGACTTACTAAAACTACCTATACATCTTTGTATAAACAAATCTCAAGCTCCTAGATGGATTGCCTACAAGTATAAAACAATTTGAGTATTATTTTGGTGCTATATTCCGCAGGCGAATTCCCAAATTACCTTATGTCAACATTCATTCTCAACTGAATAATGTTGACTTACTAAAAATACATATACAACTTTGTATAAACAAATCTCAAGCTCCTAGATGGATTGCCACTAGTATAAACCAATTTGAGTATTACCGGTGCTATATTACGCATCTGAATTCCCAAAAATTACCCTATGTCGATATTCAAGCTCAACTGAGCAATATTGACCCACTAACATACTTATATAGCTTTATATTGAAGACTACATACGAATCTATTAATTAAAGTACCATAATTGTGTTTATATTCAAAGTCAAAATTATGCCAGACATAATTTCATAGCTTCTACTAGCTAAACCCAGCCTCAGTCACATTAAACCCTCGCTTAAAGTGACAACTAATGTGGATGGGTGAAAAGAATTCAATTTAGGGTTTTTGAAACGCTTAAAAATAAGTTCGCAACACTTACAAACGTCTCAAATGACCAAAAGGCTTTCAAACCTTAATTGACAAAAGGAGACGCCAGATTTGAACCATTACAAAAAGATATAACATAAGACTAATGCGTCTTAGTTTTATAGCACAAACCATGTGCTTCTTTATCTAAAGATAAGATTGATACATTTTTATCTCAAAGACAAGACTAATGCGTCTTAGCCTTGTTACAGACCATATGCGTCTTTGTCTCAAAAGATCAAACTAAGGCGTTTTACTCTTTTACCCCATAATTGTACGCCTTAGTTCAAAGGTAAAACTCGTGCCCCTTACCTCTTTGGAGAAACTAAGCGTTTTACCTAGGGTTGTACATGGTAACGGGTTTCCACCGAAACCGAACCAAACCGAACCGAATAGGGAAAAACCGAACCGCACCGTTTGTTAATGGAACGGTTTTGGAAAAAAAATCTAGAAACCGGCAGTCACGGTTTCGGTTTTGGTTTGGCCAAAAATCAAACCGTTATGCCATGGAAAACCGAATAGTTAGGACCGTTGATATAAATTTTGATAGATTTAATCTACACCCTCCATTACCCTTCATATATAACCCTTCCTAACTCTCATACCCTAATCCTCTTTCCTTTTTTTCAGCAACAGACTCCCGACTCCGCCTCCGCCTCCGCCTCCACCTCCAGCCCTCCTTCAAAACACAATTTCAATCAAAACCCATAAGTTTAATAAGCTTCTCATCTTCAACATTTTTATAGAAGAAGAAGAATTTAAATTTCCAGAGAATGTATTTGCTTCCATCAAGATTGGAGCTCAGGAAGCATGTTTGAATAAATTACTTAATTTTGATGTGGTGTAATTAGGTGGGTGCTAAGAAAGAGAGTTTATCATCAGACGAGGAAATCCAGTCTCTAGTTTCTGATGGAGGAGCTGTAATGAATCAAGATGAAGTTTTCTCTTGGACTTCTGTGATTCTACCGTAAGTTAATCAACCCATTTCTCATTTTCTTTGTATTCATCATTAAAAATGAGGTTTGAGATGGAACCCCATTAGTTGAGGACTAGTTGGAGTTGGTGTGAGAGTGTGCCTTGGTCCTGTCACCTGTGTGAGTTTGGGGCATTGCCTCCCTCATCCTGGGAGCCTGAGGTTTTGAGTTTGGTTAAGAAAATGGGGATTAGAATTTTGAAATCATTGAAATTTGTGGGTGTTTTTCATGTTTCATCCAATCGACTTCTCTAGCATTTTCGTCTATAAACTTGTTTATAGTTATACCGTTGTAAATAACTTCATGAATTCAAGCTTGGGAGACACTGTTTATTGTGTATTGTACTAATTTCTATTCAATATTTGCACATTTTACAGTCACCAGAGCTTAGTGGGACAACTTGGTTCGATCTATCTTCCATATAGCTTTGTCTTGTGGTAAGTGTTGCAACTCGGTTGTGTTACCATCTTCTAATTTACATGAAATTTTTCTAGAACATAGTTTAGTTAAAGATTGCCTTGCATCGATTGTACAGGTAAGTGGTTCTCTATACGGAGCTCTCATCGGTTCTGTCCTCGTCTACCCCATTGCAGATTTTCTAGGTAATTCACCTATGTTTCTGTTCTTTCTGCAATTAATCTTGGGTATTCTCTGAAAAGTATATCTTTTGATTCAAGAATTACATTTTGTTTAAGGAAGGAGACGTGAACTTATTATAACAACTATTCTATATGCGCTTGGTGGTTTAACCACTAGATTAGCACCTGACCTCAATGCTCTTATATTAGGGAGGCTTCTCTATGGTCTTGGAATAAGGTGAGCTGATCTGAGTCTATTTTCCTCTCTCTACTTGACTATTTTCCTCACTGTACTTACTATTGTTGAAATTATTTGGATCTAACAGGCCATGCATGGAGCTCCACTATATATTGCTGAGACTTGCCCCTCTCAAATCCGTGGAACTCTTATATCTATGAAGGAACTCATGATAGTTCTTGGATACTGGTAATGTTCTGTAATCTGTAAAAGTGAATCCAATAAACTGGATAGACATCGATTTGAAGTAATTTCATTCATTTGATTAAATCTTGTAAGTTACTTTTTTTTTTCTTCCATTCAGTTATGTTATCTTGCTGGAAGTGTTGAGATTGATGCCGTTGGAGGCAGCAGGCAGCATGAATTTAATGAACAATAATGTTGTTTTTGTCTTTAAAAATGGATTTTCTGGATGTGTTTGTGTTCCAAGAATGCATGGATTTTATGTTGTTTGAATTTCTTAAATGTCTGCAGGAATTTAATGAAGAATGAATGTAAAAATGTTTGTTTTTTTGATTTTTTTTGAATTTTACATTATCAGTTCCATGAAACTGACACAACCAGCCGGTTAACCGAAACCGGATGGAGAAAACCGAAACCGAGAGAAAACCGAGTAAAACGAACCGGCGGTAAATGGAACGGTTTTGGAAAAGTTTTTGGAAAACCGGCTATACCGGTTTCGGTTTTGGTTTGGCCAAAAACCGAACCG
This sequence comes from Papaver californicum, assembly GCA_023531435.1. Taxonomy (NCBI): domain Eukaryota; kingdom Viridiplantae; phylum Streptophyta; class Magnoliopsida; order Ranunculales; family Papaveraceae; genus Papaver; species Papaver californicum. The sequence continues at coordinate 18,230 of JAJJMC010014831.1, forward strand.
AAACCGGCCATGAACAACCCTAGTTTTACCCTTTTTCCTTTGACTTGTGCGTCTTAGTTATAATAGCTAATCTCGTGTGTCTTGGTTAAAAGGGATCAACTCGAGCGTCTTAGTTACAAAGAGCTAAACTTGTACGTCCTCGTCCAAGAACAAAACTAATGCGTCTTAGTTCTAAAGACTAGACATGTGTGATTTAGTCCAAAAGCAAATCTTGTGCATCTTTGTCATTGAGATCTAATTGAGACGTTTTTACCTTTTTAACCTGAACTAATGAGCCTTATTTTTAAATAGTTAAACTCGTGTGTTTTTGTTCTAGGGCAAAACTTGTGTGTCTTTGCTCAAAGACCAAACTCATGTGTTATTATCTCAAATAACCAAACTAAGGCGCCTTGCTAATTTATCCAAAACTTAGTGTTTTACTCTTTGACCCTCAACTTGTGTGCCTTAGTTACAGAAGGATCAACTCGTATGTATTTGCTCCAAAAGTAAAACTTGTGCGTCAATACCTCTCTTGTCTGAATAAACCGTTTTACTTTTTTTACCCTCAATTTGTATGTCTTAGTGCAAAAAGAAAACATGTATGTCTTGCCTCTTCGACCAAAGCTAGGCGTTTTTACTTTTTTGCCCCGAACTTGTGTGTCTTAGCTAAACAGATGAACTTATGTGTCTTAGTTCAAATAGGCAAGATCGTATATTTTGTTTCATAGGAAAAAATCGTGTAGTATAGTACACTTCTTTCAACTAAGGAGGCTTAACAAATCCTTTCAATTGAGGAGCCTTAACGTTAGCTTCTAATATTTGCTTATTTAGGTTTGCTTCACACATACAAGCTTCAAAACCCTAATTTTTTTATCAAAAAGCATATGAGGCCTCACTCATATATGTGGCCTATCACTCATATATTTTCATATGTGGCCTCACATACATTTTCTCATGCTCGGCAGCATACACTTATTTCTACAAAATAAGCATGTCAATGCAAAATTGACTAAGTTGAACATAATGTTCCTTATACACAAATAAACATATATATTATTTTTAGTCTGATAGACTCATCAGACTAGTCAAGCAAGACAGGTCTTTAGGAAAAAGATTAAGCAAGTCTCATTCGACTCAATAACATCAGTAGTGCTTAATACTACAATGTTACACGAGACATCAAAGATGTCACAAATGGGGGGATATTCACTAAGGTATTGGTATGACGGTCTTTGGAATGCGGTGCAGTAGTGCACCCACTAAAGAGAAACTCTGGAAAGTTCGATCAGCAGTTGAGTAGAGGAGTGGTAGGTTAAGCAACCGTTCATTCAACTTTAATTAAAGTAGGGAGCAGCTGTCAAGATTTTCTCCACCTTCTCCACTTCACCACTACTCAACCATCGACACTTTCTTCAGATAAGAGGTCAGGTGAGCGGTTGCAATAGCTATGACTATAAAATAGATTTCAATCTATTGAAAACAAAAAGTCGAACACTGAGACAAGTCTAACACAGAAAAATTCCACAACTTAATCATTCAACCTTCTCACACAGAGAATTGTTCATATTTATTCACACCAATTACATCCCACAGAGTCTGATACTCTGATCTTAATTATTCTGTCGCTTCCCTCCCTAAGACCAACCCTTCTTCTTCTCATTTGTGACTATAGCAAGACCGGAATGGACATTGCTTAATTTATGCAAGATTGTACAAATTGATCTCTCGAATCTAAACAAAATACTTCAACATTAAAAATGTTTAAGGATTGACGAATTATCACCTGCTTACTCCACTTTTTTCTAAATTACCCTTCAATTCGTTTTTCCCCACAAACAGTATTAAAAAAAAGACTAAGTAAAAGAAAGGGTTTAATCTCTTCCAATATATACAAAGCCCATAAAAGAGATTAGGCACATGCCCGTGTAAACTAGAAATATCTTAGATCAAGTGTAAATTAGTACCATAGTCCCTGAGTAGCATGGAATCAAGGAGGTTTGTTTCGTTGATTCCTATAAATGTGTGACCTTGACCTTAAAGCTAGGGATTCCACTTCTCTCTAAATGAAGTCTTTCTTTCTGTCTCTTAAATATATCTTAATTAGAACTTAGTTATCTCTTAGTTGCTCAGTAGTTGATAACTATCTTGGATGTGTTGCTCGGTAGCTCTAAGATCAAGTCATATTGTGTTTTTTAACACTGCTTTTGTGTTGTTGTAACTAGTTTTCTGTTTATATTAATCTCGTTTAATTGGGGGCCCGACAAATAAAATGGTGGCTATCAAATAAGGCAATCAACAAAGATGATTGTGTTGATGGTAATATTAATATCAATTATGGATTGGACATATTGTGTTAATTGGTTAATATATGAAGCCGAAAATGAAGGTGCAAATCAAAAACCCAATGCTCAAAGTACTCAGGTAAACTAGTACTAGTTTACGAACTGTCAATTTGTTGGTTAAATTCGTTGAATCATCATAAGAATGCAAAGTTACTGGATAAAAGTCGTCACGGTCGGGAGCTTAGAAACATGACGATTTTTTAAAGTCATCATGGTTTTATTTTATACCATAACAACTTTTCATGAAATTTTGCCAGGCTATGAGAAGTCGTCATGGTACCCCGATGACTCTTAACTAGTTATATCACTAAGGGTCATCAAGTTTTTATTTATAAACCATAACTACTCTAGTAGCAAACTCTTTGTATAAAATCAGTTAGAATCGTCATGGTTTGTACTTATCGAACATGATATGACTCTAACATATTAATAGGGATATGCACTGAAATCGTCATGGAATTATTTATAAACCATGATGACTTCTTTTGGGAATGATTTAATTTTAGATTTTGTAATAGCATTTCACTAAAAGAAAAAGGCATACTATATTTCATAGCATTACATTAAAGGAAAAGACCTACCATAGATCATAAGGATTTGGTACATCAGTTCCGAAGAGAAAATCGTCGCAATTCAACTTCTCAATTATAGGGTTTGCTTGAATTTAATTGTTGTGAACTCCAAAAATATGAATAGCTAAATTTCTTATTATTGGTTAAGGAGTAGTTGAATTCCACAATACATGATTCTTGATTAATAAATTATTTTCATCTCAAATTATTGTTCGTAGTTTACCATAAATATCGCCACGTATGATTGAATACTTGTTTATGGTTTAATTCCAAAATTAAATAAATTTGTGTTCATATCTAGAGCTAAATTAGGGTTTTTAATACGAAAACGTTAACAACTCTTGATTACAAGTAACATAGTGTGATTACGATTGTAGTGATACTTTCTTGTACTCACATGTGAACTATGACCTTTGTTAAATTGACTACTAGAGTATGTCAATTGCAATGATTAGCCTATTTCACCAATCTTAAAGCTCTTATATGGTTAAACCTAATTGTGCTTTGATGATTTGGGTTATTCTCTAAGTAGAATTCATATTTGCGTCGTTATGTCCATGTGGTGACTTTAGGAAATTAACGGATATTCTTGCGATCAAGGTACTTTAGGGATTTTGACAATGAGAGATTAAAATTATTCTAATTATTGATATAAGAACATGTTTGTGAATGAAAACGAAACTTTAACCAACATTCTCATCTCATTGATTTCTTTTATTATTTATTTGCTTTCATAATTAGGTTTGAATCACTTCCAATAATTCATAAAATTCCTCTTTTTTACACAACTCATTAAAATTGAATAAGAACCATGACTTTGTTTAACGTTGGACAATTGCTCTTTAAAATCAATCAATTCTTGGGAGAGCTTATCGAATCTTGTTTTAATAAGTTTGAATGATCTTTCATTTTGATGTCGCCTAATGCCAAAAAAAAACTATCATATACAATTCCAAAAAGAACCACAGGTTTGATCTAAATTAATATCTAGATCTTTGTCATGCTTTGTGATCGACACCCACGCTCTAACAATGATAACATCTTCTTCAATAGTGTATCAAGTAACCAAGTTTTCTTTTTTTGGATGAGGAAGAAATGAAAAACAATTTGAAACATGAAAATTAGGATTTTGAACAAATTGTTTGTAGAGAGAAGGGTTCCTTTATACAAAATAAAGACACAACAACTAGTTTTTAAAAGAGACCAACATATTGGTCCAATTCAATATAAGCAATAAATGATAGTAGAGTAGTCATGGTCCAGATTATGCAGGTTGAAGACTCTAACAGACCCAGTATAAAATAAGTTTTAAAGTCATCAAGGTACTATTTATCGACCATGACAACTCTAGCTGATAGTAGTGAATAAACACCGAATTCGTCATGTTAGACCATGACAACTTTTATTAGGAATGGTTTGATTTTGGATTTTGTAATAGCATTTCATCAAAAAGGAAAATGCATAACATATTCTGTAGCATTGTATTTAAGGAAAAGACCTACCATAGATCACAACATGAAGACTCTTTAAGCAAACTTTTAACTAGTCATATCACTAATATTTATTTAATTCTGATTTCTATTATTTCAATGCCGACCAGAGCATCATTAAAGAGCATTACATTCGAAAACATCATTAAAGTAAATAGTAAATACTGGTTCAATCTAGGTTGAATTCTGTGGTATTTTTCCACGCTTTGTAGCATTC
>JAJJMC010014844.1:0-10913 GCA_023531435.1 Papaver californicum
AATTTATGAAAAAGATGATTCTTTATTACTTAAAAGGATGTTTCTTTATTATTCGTTTACATTTATTTAACTTGTATCCAAGAGTTTGATTGGTTGTTTAGCAAAAGGAATTTTTGGCTTAAACAATTTGGCGCTAGAAGGAGGGGGTGAAAAAAGGATTTATCCTACCTGATAAATAAAAAAGGGATTTAATAAAAAAAAAAAAAATGAATCATCTAGGGAAGAAAAAAAAATTTCTTTTGTAAGAAAAGATGGGAAAATTTAATTTTACAAGATGTGAAAAGTAAGGCTTATTTACATAAGTATGTTTTATTAACATGAAAAATACCTTGTGAGGAACAAAATAGATAAAAATATGAAACAAAAATTTTTTGAAGAAGGAAAAGCTGGATATGTGATAGGGAAAATTTACAGTTAAAATAATAATTAGAATCTCTTATGATTTGATAGATAAGAGTTCATTTGACTAATTTTCTGAGAAATTTTTAGATATCGAGGAAGGAAAACGATCGAGAAGGCACAAGATAGTGAAGAAGCAGCAAATTCTAGAAAATATGTCTCAAGACGCGAATTCTGGGAACCAAAATAGTAATGAAGGCTTGGAAAATAGACTAGAAGAAGGGAGTGATTCAGGACAACAACAAAGTATTGAGGGAAATCATACCCCAAGTCAAGAATTGATATCAAATACTGTGGTTCAGAATTTCTCTTCAGATCATGAGAGTTCTCGAAGAAAGACACGACAAATACAGGACCTATTAGAAGAAATAAAGGAAATAAGAAAGGAACAAAGAGCAAGCAACCATCAAATTGAGTTACTAGCAACCGAAAATCAAGTTTTAAAAGATGTAATTCAGCGAGAACAAAGACCAACTGTGACTGGAGTACGAAATCAGGAGCCGATGTCGAGTAGACAAATATCAAGAAATGAACAGCGGAATCCAGATCAAAGAATAGTGTTAGCAGGATCGACATCTCGGGTCAGAGACAACAGGAAAATGACTTTCAACGAACCCAATGGGAAACATGTTTGGAAGCGATGGAACAAATGAAGGAGGAAATTAAAGGATTAAAAAATAAAGAGGGGGGAAGGATAGAAGAGGTATTGAAAGAAGCAAAGCGAACACCGTTAGCGCAACATTTAACGCGCGTATCATTACCAAGAGAATATAATATTCCAGCGTTCGAATGTTACGATGGAACCAAGGATCCAACATCGCACTTAAAGTATTATAACCGAGTAATGACGCGATGGGACGGTCATGAAGCGATCATGTGCAGATGTTTTCCGTCAAGTTTAACAGGGACAGCATTATTATGGTACGACAGATTACCGGAAAATTCTATCAATAATTATGCACAACTGGCCAGAAAATTTTTAGAGGCATACATGTATAACAGACCAATTGATTCAGGGGAGGACAGACTTTATTCTTTAATGTCATGGCCAGAAGAATCGATCCGATCATATACAACTAGATGGCATTCAATATGTCAAGCAATAGGTGATTTAGACCCTATGACAGCTATAAACCATTACAAATGGGGGATTGTAGATCGGAAGAGTCAGCTCTTCGTTGAAATCCATCGAAATAATCCAAAAACTGAAGGCAAATTGAGAGAAATAATAGAAACATGTGCAAGACTCCAAGATATACAGGATCAAGGATCGAGAATTAATTCTGAAAATCAAGGAAATACAAGGAGAACAAATTCAGTTGAAGAATTACCAGAACAGAAAAGGAAATGTCCTCCAAAAGTTGAATCAAAAGAATCAAAACATCCTCGACAAGGGAATGGAAAAAATTTTGCTCAACAATTTCGAGAAAGAACTTTTACCAAGCTTAATGTTTCATATTTCAGGTTATTCAACATTTTGAAGAATCGACCAGGTTTTCAATGGCCAATAACAAAGGGAAATCAACCGGAACATACACAACACTCCAAAGACTATTGTGAATACCATAACTACAAAGGACATACAACAGACAACTGTAGAAATTTTATAACATTGGTACAAAGAATGGTCGATGCTGGAGAATTGAAGGAATTTGTTCAAAAAATTGAACCATCAGAAAAATATGATGAAGGCAAAGCAATACATATTCCATATAACAAACAGACAATTAATATGATTTCATGTGTGGAAAAGTGTGATACAGATTTGAATATAGCAATCAACAAGAAGTTGTGCAAGAGAATTCGGAACCACGAGGCCTTTAGAGTTCAAGGAAGGCAAGTAGAATTATGGGAGGATTGGATGGCACATCCATTAACATTTTCTGCACAAGAAGTAAATCAAGAAATTGAAATGCATAATGACCCTCTCGTGTTGACATTATTGATATCTGGTTGGAATGTCAAGAAAATACTCTTGGATGGGGGCAGTTCATTGAATGTGATGTTCTACCATACATTTTGTAAAATGGGTTTTAAACAAGATCAACTCATCACTTCACGATTTGTCATTTATGGATTTAATGGAATATCGTCCAAGCCAAAGGGAGAAATTGATCTTGAAGTATCGGCCGGACCGATCAACATTCTGACAAGATTTAGTGTTGTGGATGCACCATCCCCATACAATGTTATAATTGGAAGACGATGGGTTCATCAATTAAAAGGTGTAGTATCAACTTATCATCAGTATCTACGATTTCCAACACCACGAGGAGAGATGGAGATAAAGGGTGATCAAGAAGATGCTAAACTTTGTATAATGGCGGAGACAAGAATAAATGAAGAACGGGAGCATTTACAATGTAAAAAGAAAAAAGAATCAAGAATTAAAGCAAAGGAAGAGGAAATAAATCAATACCTAGAAAAAAATGCAAAAAGTAAAATAGAAAGTGAAAAAGGAGAGAATAGCAAAAATCAAGAAAATTCGGAAAATCAGCCGCAAAAAGGGGCGATGTAGCAATTAAAGGGAACCCCAACTCCAATTGGGATTCCAAAACCAGTTTTCACCCCAGTAGAGCAAACAAAAATTATAAACATCGGCACCGCAGAATGCCCCAAGCAAGTGCGAATTGGGACATTAATAAAATCAGATATAGAACAACAGATAGTCAAATTTCTTTGTGAATATATAGATGTGTTCGCTTGGAGAATAGAAGACATGCCGGGGATTGATCCCAGCATCGTCCAGCATGAATTAAACATACATCCTGATGCAATTCCTTTTCGCCAACGGATACGAAAAGTCGCACCAGAATATCATGAACAAGTGGAAAAAGAATTAGCAAAACTTTTAGGTGCAGGATTCATTCGAGAGGTACGATACCCTACATGGATTTCTAATATGGTAATTGTCCCGAAGAAGAACGGTGGAGTAAGAATTTGTATAGATTTCACCAATCTAAATAAGGCATGTCCAAAAGATAGTTACCCGCTCCCAAACATCGACCAACTAGTAGATGCTGTTGAAGGACATGAGATGTTATCATTCATGGATGGACAATCTGGATACAATCAGATAGCGTTAGCAGAAGCGGATCAGGAACATACATCGTTCTTCACTCCACGAGGATTGTATTGTTACACCAGAATGCCATTTGGGTTACGAAATGCAGGAGCAACATATCAACGTTTAGTGGACGCAATATTCAAACCATGGATCGGAAAAACTTTGGAAGTTTATGTGGATGACATGTTAGTGAAAAGCAATTTATCTGGTGATCATTTGCGAAACCTGACTGAAATTTTTGGTGCACTACGAAAGTATAAGATGAAAATAAATCCAGAAAAGTGTATTTTTGGTGTTACATCAGGGAGATTTTTAGGATACCTGGTTACAAAAGATGGAATTCAAGTTGATCCAGCAAAAATACAAGCAATAACGGATATGCCATCACCAAACTGTATAAAGAGTGTACAGAAGTTAAATGGGTGTTTGGCTGCACTAAGTAGATTTATTGCAAGGTCATCAGAACGATGTAAACCCTTTTTTGATGTACTTAAGAAGAAAAATAAATTTGAATGGACGATCGTTGTGAGCAAGCATTTCAAAGTATAAAACTACATCTTGCCACCTTACCAGCATTACAAAAACCAGAACCAGAAGAAATGTTAACTTTGTACATAGCAGCAACAGAAAATGCCATTAGTGGAGTAATGGTGCGAACGAATGAGAAAATCGAGAAACCTGTATACTACATCAGCAAGACTTTGAATTCAGCAGAAAGAAATTATACAAAGATTGAACAATTAATTTTGTCAGTGGTATTTGCTACTCAGAAGTTACGCACTTATTTTCTCACTCATTATGTTCGTATTTTAACCAAAGCTCCATTGGAATCAGTTTTAAAGAATACAGGGAAGGTAGGAAGAATAGCAAAATGGAACGCTCAGCTAGAACAATACAACATTGTTTATGAGGTACAAACTGCGCAGAAATCCCAAGTTCTAGCTGATTTTTTGGCAGATTTTCCAATCAAGGAAGAGTATGAAATTCAAGGACTACCGGGGTGTGAAGAAGAAGAACCAGTAGAGATACTAGATTCAAATAGTTCACAACGATGGGAGGTTTTTGTTGATGGGTCGCGAAATAAAGAAGGAGCAGGAATAGGTATCGTGATTACAGCGCCAAAGGGAGAACGTATGGTACACTCATTTCGACTTGAGTTCGAAGAACATACGAATAACATAGTAGAATATGAAGCAGTGGTCCATGCTCTCAAACTCATTATTGAATTAGGAATAAGTGATGTAAGACTCACCAGTGACTCGCAACTGGTGATTAGACAGATCGAGTTAAAATATCAAACGGTCGATGAGGACTTGGAACGATACAAAAATCTTGTACAAAGTTTAACAGTTTGTATTCCAAATATTATTTTTCGACATCTGTCTCGTGAAAAGAATCGACATGCGGACGCACTGGCATATATCTCATCCATGGTAAATGATCCAAATACTAAAGCACTAAAAATCGGGAGAATATATGAGCCATCCATAAGAGCACAAACATTAAATAACATAGAGGAAGACGGTATCGATGACTCAGCCATACAAAATGCCACATCTCCATCGCAACAAGAAAATGATCAACCAAGTGAGCCAGATTGGAGAGTCCCGATACATCAATATTTACAAACTAAATAATTACCAACAGATTCTAAAGAAGCAAGGAAAATTCAACTTAAATCAAACAGCTACCAACTTAGAGATGAAATTCTTTATCGACACTCTTTTCTTGGACCATTATTTCGATGTTTATCACGGAAAGAAGGATTACGAATTCTCAAAGAAATACATTACGGAGATGCAGGAAACCATAGCGGAAGACGATCGCTAGCATTAAAAGCCAAAATGCAGGGTTATTATTGGATTTCCATGTTGAAAGATTCGGAAGAAATGGTTCGAAGGTGCGAAGAATGTCAGCGATTTGGTAAGAAAATCAAAGCACCAGCTACGGAATTAAATTCAATACTTAGCCCATGGCCATTCGCAAAATGGGGAGTCGATATAGTTGGACCATTAGCTGAAGGCACAAAGAAAAGAAAATACTTAATTGTGGCCACCGATTATTTCACCAAGTGGGTAGAAGCAAAAGCACTAGCGCGAATCAGAGACACTGATGTTTTTACATTTTTATTCGAGAATGTCATCTGTAGGTTTGGGATTCCAGCAGCGATAGTTTCTGATAATGGAAAATAACTCCAGGGGAAGAATATCGATATGTTATTTGAAACATATAATATTTAAAAACATAAATCTACACCTTTTTACCCACAAAGTAATGGGCAAGCAGAATCCACAAATAAAACAATTGCAACAAATCTGAAGAAAACATTGGATGGATATTATAATAGGTGGTGCGAACAATTACATAATACATTATGGGCATATAGAACCACGAGAAAAGCTTCAACTGGAGAATCACCATATCTTCTTGCTTATGGAACAGAAGCAGTAATACCAACAGAGGTTATTTTGCCTACAACCAGAACAGAAGCATGGGAGAAAAACCTAAATTCAGATCTCATGTTACAAAAATTGGATGACTTGGAAGAAAAAAGAGAAGTGGCACTCCAAAAAAATGAAGAATTATCAAAGGGGATTAGCTCGAGAATACCATAAGCGTGTAAAATCCCGAAATTTTGTCCAAGGTCAATATGTCCTCCGACAAATAACAGAACATCAAAGGGACAAAAGAGCAGGAAAATTCGCACCAACATGGGATGGACCATATGTGATTCAAGCACCGGCAGGACAAGGGTCGTACTATCTTCAGAATTTGCAAGGAGAAATTTTAAAGCATCCGTGGAATGCGCAATATTTAAAGCTTTACTATCTATGAATAATACCGCAAAAAGCAGGTACATAAACAATTAATTCATTAATTTCTTTTATAATCACTCCAGGAACATCGTACCATGGAGAATTTTATAATTCCATTAATCCCGGGATGTCATATACTTTGAATCCAGGAATATCATATCTTGGAGATTACCATGATAATCAAAATTCCATTAATCTCGGAATTTCGTATACTCTGAGCGCTCAAAATCAATCCAGAAACATCATATTCTGGATATCGTTGCGATTGACGACATAATCATACACAAAAGGTGAACATTATCCTTAGAGAATTTTATTAACAATGAAATTCTTATCAAGAAGGGGTTCCTAATTATTGGTTTATCAATTTTCAGAGTACAGTTCGGGACCAACCCTGTATCTTACCCCTGGCCCGGGTTTGTTTCGTATGTGTGGGATCTCGAACAACATGATTTGAGGTAAAAAGTACTTCAATTCATGGGACTTAGAAAATCATATGATAGCCAAAAAGATTACTTAATCATATTTTCTTGTGCAGGGAACAACATAAAAGGCAAGTCTAAAAGTTACAAAAGAAAATCTTTGAAAAAACACACAAAGTACAAGATGGAGGAGTTAACAGAAAATGAAATTACAAAGAATATAATCAAATATCAGGAAGACCGGATCGAGATGGTGGAGGAGGAACTGCAGGCACAGGAGCGCGCTTATTAAGCACTGAAGGATCGGATTTTGCACGATCTAAAGCAGTATTGAAGGACATCGCAATCTTCGCTTTAGCCTCTTGCCTGACCCATTGCACAAAATCACGCCCAAAGTTGATTTCTTTGTGAAGCTCTTTGATCTTTTGCTGATCTATTGCTACTTGAGTACTAAGATGTGATTTTTGATTTTTCTCTTCACTTAATTGTGCAGTTAATGAATCAATCTCTCGTTCACGAGCAATAATTTTAGAAAGTTCAGTAGATAGTCGAGCATGTAAACTCTCAATTTTTGTGGCGCTAAGAGTCACATTATATTCAGAAGTCTTTAACTCTTGAGTAATCTTTTCCACTGAATCTTTTGCTGAATTAAGCTCAGTTTCTGCTTGTGTTGCACGATTCTTAGCCTCATTTAACTTTGTCTCCAGTTCTGAAAATACAAGAAAACATCAGACAAATTTTATGATATCAAGAGCTATAAAATCAGATAAACCAAAAATGTACCTCTGACAACAGATTTAAACTCTAATTCTTTATGAGTTAGCAATTTTACAACTTCTCGATATTTTGATTCTGCTTTATTACGCCTCCAAGTGGCTAAATCAGAACTATCGTTCAGTTGAGTCAGTTTATCTCTAACCACATTCATCTCTTTGAAAACTTCCCTTGCATGGTTATTCAATTGTACCATTCTACGTTCGATCCTAAATAATGTCTCCATATTTTCCACTGGACCTAGTATAAAATTTAAATGTTTCATATAAATCAAGTAGATAAAATAGGAATTGAAAAGGAATGAAAAATAAACCTTGATTTTGATTCTGAAGATTTTGATTGTGATCTTCAATAGTTCGGAGACGATCCTGTTGCTGCTGATATTGATCATTATGTTGATGTTGAAGCTGTTGAAGTTGTTGAAGTTGTTGTTGAAGAAGATCATTTTGCTGTTGTAAATCATCATTCACCTGTTGTAAGGATACATTCTTTTCCTTCATCTCCACTGATTCTTTCCTAAATATCAATCCCATCATGGTAGCTCGAGCCTTATAAAATTTATAACCACTAAACAGACAATCGTTACTATATTGGAGTTGGGCTAAAGCTTGTTGTGGAAGTGAATATAACGAACTATCGGAAAGAGTCAAAACTTCATTAAAGGTTGGAGGAGGCTTTACAGGAAATCTCTGCTCAAAAACATCACTCTTGGACCATGCATCCAAAGTTTCGTCCATAGGAATCGCACTAAGTGAATCCTTGAATCGAGACATGAAGCCAGAATCAGATTTGATAACATCAGGATTAGATGAAACATTCCAAAGCCCTTGAGAAAGAAACCATTTATATGCTTCTTCTTCATCACCAACCAAATTAAGACCTTCACTGGAGATTCGATCGGAAATAGACTTCAGAGTAGAAGGATCGACACTTGGAAATGAAGTATCGACCTCAACAGCAACAGAAGAAGATCGAACCAAAATTTCGGAAGGAGCGATCGATTCGAGAATTACTTCAGAAGTCCCTTCGACTTCAGGTGGGATCGAACTGGAAGAAGGGATCGAACTGGAAGGAGGGTTTTCATCTTCAGTACGATCAATAATGTTAGCTTCTTCAAATGGCGGTATCAGCCTCAACATTCATATTTCCCACACCACCAATTGGAAGTATCTCGGCATTATCTTTCTCCGATGTATTCTTTTCTTCAGAATGAGATACTTCATTCACTACATCAATAAGATCATCAATAACAATATCATCTCCCTCTTCTTGAGGAAGGCCAGAAAAAGTTTCCAATGCACCGTTATCAGGTACAGGGGAATCAAGCACGAAATCAAAAGGAAGTGGAGAAACAACGTTATAAAAATTGGATGAAGTACCAGAAGGAGGTGCAACCATAGGATTGGATCGTTCCGATACCACAATTTCTGCTGGCATCGAGGAAACTGGAATAACATCGATAGGATCAAACTGATCCAATGGAAGAGCAACCATCGAGCTTCCTTCTCCCTTATTCGAACTGGAAACCATCTCTCCTATAACCTCGGTTGAGAGTTCAAGAGTTCTGGGCTTCTTTTGCTTCTTCTCTGCTGCGAGAATTAATTTTCGCTTTCCTCTACCATCAACTACGGGTTCGATCGTTTGTTCATTCTCGACGATCTGTCTATTCTCGACGATTTTAATACCACGATCAGGTGGAGGAAGAGGGATTCCGATGTCCAAAGAAGGATCGACCTGAAATCAAAAAAAAATAAATAAATAAATAAATAAATAAAAACATTTAAAGAAGGCATTAAAGATCGATACACTATAACTAAAAGAAATGGTATCAACTAAGAATTCCGAACCTTGAAGTCAAATTTATAATCATCAAAGTTCAATCTCCAGGGGCAATAGTTCGGGAAACAATTGCGAAGATGTTGAATTTCACTAGTAGGGAGATCACCATATACCCAAGGTCCCTCGATCAGAATAGGAGTGCGATACCACTTATAATCATGTTCTCGACGAATTCTCTCATTCGAAGGAAAATCAGCATTAGTGTATGGAGCTACCTTGATTCTGGGGTCATCAACTTCTCGAAGAAGAGGAAACCCTTGGGAGCATTTGCGAACAGGACTAACACTCCATTTAACAAAATTTTTAACAGTAATACCATCACCATAAGTATTCTGGAAATTCTCAGGCGTATAATTAACACGTTCTGAGGGATCGGGAACATAGCAAGTAAGACGGGTACGACCCTCACTGCGAAGGGTACATTCATCGAGAATCCGCCACCAATTACCATTATACTGTGTGATGGAACGAAGTTGAGTATGTGGAGCCCTGCTGCGAGTAGCAAGAACTGTGAATTGGAAAGGGTTGTTTTTCTCATACAGAGGAAGATGAAGACCAGCTTCCAAGGCACCAACAGAAATTAATAATCTATGATGGGTATATTGAAATTTTCTCATCGAATCATAGGTCATCATATCGGAAGCACTATCCGCAAAAGAAACCTTAAACCCTTGAAGGTTATGTCTTCTTTTAAATTCTTCAATATCCAGGGATCGATAGCTATAAGATGACATTGACCGTTTACTTTTGGGGGCAACATTAGGAATATCGGGAGAAGAATCCCGTACGGTGCGAGGTACAGCAGGAGAAGGAGTAGCAATAGATGAATCTCGACGAGAAACAGCATATTGAGATGAAGAAGTCCTACTTGATCTCCTGTTTCCACCCTGGTTGCTGGTAGTATCAGATTTCCTTGGAGACATATTGAAGATCTGAGCAAAAAGAAACGAAAGAAAGAAAAGATTAACATATGAAGAAATTACCTATTAATAATTACAGTGTAAAAAAGAGCCTTTTTATTCATGCATAACCTGAGAATCACAATCTTTTCACTACATCGATAGACCCACAGCCATAAAAAGAAAATTTCGAATCAAGAAAAATAAAGTTACTTACATGAAGAAAAGAAATTAACAATGGTCAAATTGAAGTAGAGAAGAAACCAATTAACGAGAACAGAACTCCTGAGTAGTAGGAAGATTTGAAAAGATTAAGGAAAACAAGGTGCAATAACTAAAAGAGAAAAAGACAGCAGAAAATTACAGGATATTTAAAGGAGGAGAATAGTAACCGCCACAAGATGGGAGAACGAGATAATCGGAAAAGATTTGATTTCATAAAAAAGAAAAAGTGTAACTGACATAATCATGTGTATAAAAGTAATAAATACAGAGCCGAAAAAATCGGCAGTACAGTTAATACCAGCGGAAAACTCGGAGAACGTGCGGAAAAGAAACTGAAAAATTAAAAAATGACAAGTCCTTCTCTATTTTTCAAAATCTCGGATCGACTGTTGGATGATTTTGTAAAAAAGAGAATAAGGGGGCAAATTGTTAGTAAATTAAAGAAGCACGACACGTGGAAGAGGATCAAGTT
>JAJJMC010014853.1:0-12078 GCA_023531435.1 Papaver californicum
TAACTTGTGACTTTTATTGCAATTGCAGGCATTACATGAGAAATTTGTAGACATTTTCTGGAATTGTCCTAGCTTATTTGTAGAAACAATGTGTTTCAGAATTGGATATGATGGGTGTCCAAGTCTGTGATGCCAGCAGTAGGTGTTGAGCTTGATAGTTGAGAATGCAAACTTTGGTGAAGTGCTGGGCCACTCATAGATACCACCTTTAGTTGGTCCTTCCATCAGAATTGCTCCTGTGCATAGCTCCTTCACAAGAAATGAACAGGGTGAGAACTCTACAGAAACATTATTAGTCTTGCAGAATTGAGATATTGAAATTAGATTTTTTTTTCATTGATGGAACACACAAAACATTATCTAGCTTGAATGTGTTATTAGAGTGTGAAAGAGGAATTGAACCAGTGTGTGTTATTGGCAAGTTGGTGCCATCTCCTAGCATGATGTCATCCGGACCCCTGTATGGTGAGTGAAGTGACAGATTTTCAAGATCTGATGTAACATGGTGAGAAGCACCAGTGTCAAGTAACCATTCTGAATTGGTAGAGCTTGATGTTGTAGCATTGGTCTGTGCTTGCCATGGTGGACCTGGTGCTTTTGATTGACCTATAGGAACTAGTTTAAAGGATGGACACCTCTTGGCAGTGTGCCCCTGAACCCTGCATATCTGACACAGACCAAGATATGGCATGTTCTGTCTTGGATATGCTGTTGTATTTGAACTTCCTGAGTTGGGTTTAGGATGTCTGTATTGGGTATGAGATTGAGATGACTGAATGGTGTTGTTGCGCCAGATAGGTTGCTGTGATTGGTTTGTATGCCATGAAGTGTTGTTCCTGGATGTAACATTGACAGATGCTGGAAAGTGGTTTTGTTCAGGATTTTTGATAGTTAGAGAGGCTTCAAAATTGAGAAGCTTTTCATGTAATTCTTCAAAGTTGATGTTGGTGTCCCTTGCCTGGACTGCTCTCACTAGTTCCCTGTAGTCTTCATTTAACCCATCTAGAACCTTGTCTGTTATCTCTTCTGCATCCAGTGGTGCTCCAAGAAGTGCTAAATCATCAGCTTTAGTTTTAACTAGCTGCATGAACTCACTGACTGCTAGGGAACCCTTTTCAGTATTTTTGAATTGGTGTTTGAGTTGCTTGATTCTCCCTCTTGATGGCTTTGCATATGTATTGGCCAGGATAGTCCAGGCTTCTTCAGCTGTCTTAGCTTGTGCAATGAAGGGTATGACAGGAGGTGAAAGAGAGCCCAAAATTGCATTTAGAATGAGTTGGTCTTGCCTGTTCCAGAGATGATAGGCTGGGTTGTTGATTGTTTGGTCATCTTGTGTGATGGTCTTAGATGGACATGGAGTGGATCCATCAACATATCCAATGAGGTCATATCCTACAAAAAGGGTTCTGAATTGCAGTTTCCATGAGTTGTAGTTGGATGAAGTTAGCTTTAATGGAGCCTGGGCAGCAACATTGATGCTAACTAGTGTTTGAGTGGAGCTGTTGGTGTTTAGGATTTGATTTGTGCTGTTTTCAGCCATATTAGTTGGGAGAAAAAAAAAATGGAATTTAGGATCAGGGCTCTGATACCATGTTAAATGTTTCTCATATATTGATTTATGGTTACAAAGAATGCCAACTTTATATACAGGAGATGTAGTAACAAACTCCTTAAAACATGGTTAGTTACAAGAGTAGAGCCTATTCTTGAGGAATGTATAACAGAGTTCAGATAGACTCTGACTGGGAAATGATCCTGGTCTTGTGGTGGTGGTTTGCTACCAAGTCGCATTATCTGCCAACAGTTGCCTGAATGACAGCTCCTTCAAGCTGCCCATATCCAAACGGAAAGGAGTGCCAATATTGTTATCGTTAGGCTGTTTTAACTAAAGGCCATACAATGGACCATGGTGTCTTCACCCATTAGTCGTAGCTCATGTGAGCCCAGCGTGATTCAATCCCTGTTACTTGAATGGCTGCTCCATCAAGTTGCCGATATCCGAATGGAAAATGATGCCGTTATCGTTTGTCAGTTTAACTGAAGGCTGTACCCACGGACGCCAATCACAGCTCATGTGAGCCAGCATGATTGAATCCCGTGTTATACTTGAATGGCTGCTCCATCAAGTTGCCCAAATCCAAATGGAAAGGGGTGTGGAAATGGTTTTCGTTATGGTTGAGCAGTTTAACGAAAGGCCATACTGTTAGCCTCACCTATTAGCCGCATAATTTGGAGAGGGCAACTCTATTAAAAGTAGCCCATATCCAAACCAAAGAGGGTCCAAACCGATATTGTCGATATGGATGTCTTTACTTTCTTTTTTGATGTGTTGGAACCAGCTCGATGATCCACACAACATACATAATCACAATAAGTGTGATTCACTCAAGGAGCCCATATATCTCTTGTGAGTAGGGAGGGATGAATGGCAACAATGGCATGAATGAACGAAAACAAACTTGAAATTCAGGAAGAAACAGTTCATTTCATGCATGAAAAAGACTGCCTATGAAAAAAAATGAAACAAATTGGACCCATTCACACATTACAAAACAAAAGAAGAAACACAAAATTTTGGATCTACTGTTCATCACAGCTGATGACATCCCCAGCCAAATCCAGATG
The DNA here is from genome assembly GCA_023531435.1 of Papaver californicum. NCBI lineage: Eukaryota > Viridiplantae > Streptophyta > Magnoliopsida > Ranunculales > Papaveraceae > Papaver > Papaver californicum. The sequence continues at coordinate 2,626 of JAJJMC010014853.1, forward strand.
TTTATGTGTTTGCACAAAGATGATGATGCATGGTCATTCCACTTTGGAGCTTTTTCTTCTTCTTCTTCCTTCTTTATCGTCTCATTCTTTCTCTTTTCTTTCTCTTTTCTTTCATTCTATCTCGTGTGCCCGTTACAACTTTTTATAAAGACGGTTTTCCCTTTTATTATAACGTTCTAGTTTTTGTTTGCAAGTACTGTACTTAAATCACTTTGTTTAACAGGTCTCAAGGCAATCTTAATGATTTTTTTTTCATTATGTAAATTTATTATTAGGATGCATCCAGATTCCAACTCCCTATAGTATGGGTTTTGTAAACCGGGCTCTATAACCATCTGTCGTTTAATTTGTTTTTTCATAAGCAAAAGTAGTTTTCCAGAAGCAAAAAAACAAAATTATTTTTGCTTCATAGAAACGATTTTGTTTTGCTTCTAGATAACATACTGAGATTTATAGCATGTTTGGCAACTTGCTCATAAGTTGGTGTTAGACTTCTGAAGCTGAAAAAATTTGCTTCACACACAGTACACTTCAACTCAAGTTGATTTCATAAGTCAATTTAAAATTTTGTTCCCAATCTAATTTATGATTTTCCCAATTAAATCGAAAAGTTACTTTTTAAGATGTATCTAAGCACTTTTTTGATTCAAGAATTAATTTTAAATTTTCAGTCTTAATTAAATAAAAAAGCAAGCTAATCTGATATGGTATCCAAATACCCTTTTAATTTCGACAGATGTTTTTTTAGTAAAGAGAAAAAATCACACAACGCGTAGAAATAAATGTACAAAAAACGGTGTGAAAAGAAAGTAGATGTAATAAAGAAAAACTTAAACGCCTTAATTCTCTTGAAAAATACTCGTGAATGCTATTTAGGGTTTCGCCTTTTTCTCTCTAGTACGTAGCTTGATTAGTGACATATTTACTAGGTTCTTTTTCTTCATGTACCTTTGTTTGTATTAGGCGAACTTTTAATCATCATAAATAATAACCTTGATGTGTATGTTAAGGGTCACCGTATCTAGGATACTTGACCACTAGTCCCCTCTGGATCATGTATCTTGCACCTGTCTGTGACAGCTTATCGAAAGATAAGCTGTTTTTGTCAATAAAATGAACAACTGCTTCTATATTGTTCGTATATTTCTTAGTTTGTTATCTTTCTAAGAATACAAAATCACGACGTCGCGAAATAGACGAGCAAAAAAATATTAGAACGCAATCGTTCGGTCCAATTAATATATGCATTAGGAGTGCTTCCAAGTTCTAACCAGTGGCGGAGTCAGAAATCTTGTCGTGGATAGGTAGGGTGAGCAATTAGACATAAATGGGCTTTGGGACCTTTCATTTTTCAAAATTGTTAGGTTTGGGAGGTGAGCAACAACTGACCCTTGCCATGAGTTGGTTCCGCCACTGTTTCCATCTGCTCATGTTTTCTAATTCACCATTACATTCTGAAAAAAAGATGCTATGAAAATCCTTAAAAATCATAGCCCAAAAATAGATGAAGTACATAACAATATTAAGAACTTGCCGAACTTATTTCGAGTTGCCACCGGAAAAAAAATCTCGTGTTCCTTTCATTCCACCTGGGAGAAATTACCAAGCAGATAAGGCTCATATTACGTGGTTACGGAAAGTCAAATGCCACTGTAGTTGGTCCGTATACACGAAATGACAGTGTAAAAAATAGGTGCCAAGCTGACTCATTCTCAACACAAAATCGTCAACTTGGAGGTACGCTTCATAAACTGCTACTCATTCATTTTATACGGCTTATACCAACTGTTTTCACATTCCAGAGTCACTTCACTATTTTTGGTGTACTTAAAAGTGTCTTTTCTTGCTCCATTGCCTGTGCCTGTTACAGCTAAAATTTTCTAGTTGAAAATCTACACCATTTTTTTCGTAGAATACTCGATTATGAGTGCGTATAGGTTAACATGTAACCCTATGCAGAGGACGATGATTGTTTAGCCAATAATTTCCCAGCAAAAAGCGTATGATTATATCGCTGTGTTTGTTTTTATGTCTCTTTACTTGCAACTGGCAATTGACAATGATGCAAAATGCCACTGCACTTGGTCTATATAGTACTGCCATAGCCCAAGCAATATGAAATGGCAGTGTAAAAAGAGGTGCGAAGCTGACTCGTTCTCATTATAAAAAAACATCATGTTGGAGAGGTACGATAAACTGCTACTCATTCATTTTGTTAGACAAATACACACTGTTTTCAGTTTTCACATTGCAAAGTCACTTCACTTTTTCCCTTTTTTGGTGTACTTAAGAGTGTCTTTTCTTGCTCCATTACCTCTTCCCGTTACAACCTTTTTAGCTAATACTCTACGCGTTATTTTTGTAGAATACTTAGAGGGAGCTACTAGATTGACCAAGGGAATTCCCAAGAAAAATCCCGGTAAGAGATCCGACTGTCATCTGTGGGTAAAATAAAGCGAACCATTCTCTTACGCGGAATTGACCATGAATTTTTTTTCCGATTAATCTAGTATTTTCGATATTTAAATATGGGTGCATTATTGCTAACATATATAATAACCTCATGCACATAACGATGATTTTTGGCGAATAATAACCATCAGACCTTTATGGGGGTGTTAAATTCCATGGAAAATTGCCAATTCATTATAAGAAAAAGAAAAAAACAGTCATCATCACTTGATCCACTTAATTAGTAATTTCTTTGCTATTCTTAATACCCCTATAGAGTATGTGATTATATGTTGTTTTTCTTTTATATCTCCTTACTTGTATTTGGCAATGATACAAAAAACATACAAAATATAACGTATGCGTCAGTGTCCACCTAATATGCACCAAAGGAAAGAATTAAAGAGGTCCAACTACTACTAATTTTATTATTAGCAGAAAGTTTGTCAATAAATAATTAATCAAAGTTTTATCAAGATTTTCGAGTTTTTTCACATGAAAAAGAATAATTTTTATACTAAAAATCAGTAATTTTTATAGATCAAAACATCTAAATATAGTTAGAATAATCTAGCTAGTGAATAAAGAAGAAAAACAAGTAGAGAATTGAACCCGAAGATCTATAAAAAAAAATTGCCGACCTTATCATACATAGATTGTAGATTGTGACATAAAAATGTACTATAGGGGTATTTTTTTAATTCGATAAAGCGAAATTTTCATTATAACACAAATTTATACTAGAGGAGTGTTTTTCTTTTTTTTTTTTGAGATCGATAAAGCGACATTTCCATTATGATATAATAATGTACTAAGGTACTACTGATTTACTGTCAAATGAAAGTGATTAGCTAACACTTAATTAACCATCCCTTTGATTAATGTTACGCGGCGAAAACAATGTGTTTACTGTGTAGAATTTATAAAACTCCTTAATTTGGTATGACAAACCGAATTTTGTACTAAAGATAAAAAAAAAATCGAACTTCAATTCACCATTAATATTCTGAAAAGAGATGTCCTGAAAATCATGACCCATTTGATTAGTGTACTAATTAGATAACGCTATGCGGCGAAAACAATTTATTTACTATAGAATTAACTCCTTAATTTGGTATGACAACCGAATTTTGTACCAAAGATAAAAATTCGAATTCTCTAAAAAAAGGTTAAGTTTATATTGGAAGGGATGTGAGAACAAAATATGATTCAATTCTTCTTTCATATTGCCTGTCATTCACAATATATACTAACAAACTCCCACTTATTTGTGACGTATATATCAGAGAATAAGGGCATAAGAATGTCATCTCTTGTAAGATATTACAAACGTTTCCTCTTTATTAATATTTAAGTTTTTTCTTTTTTTTTTTTTCTTCCAATTCAATCTTCTAAAATTGCTTAATTGCTTAATTGATATATATTAAGAATTTCCCAAAAATTTGTTTGACTGTAAAACAAATATTTTCACCAAATAAAATAAGGATGTTTTTTGGGTTTTTCTCTCTCGATCGTACGAGGACAAAACATTGCCCTTTTAGATGTGTACAAGATAAAAACAATGTTAGATAGATTTTTTTTATGGGTTATTCACAAATTAAAGGATGTTCTTACTAGAATTAATGATGTTGAAAATGTCCCAAAATAATATTTTGCTTTAACCGGTTAGTAAAGTCAACTGAGTTAACTATTAGTCAAATATCGATTTAAAAAAGATGAAATAATTCCTACCGGAAAGAACCATATCAGTTGAAACATTATTGAAAACATCTGTATAAGAACACCATGATATAATGATAACAGTATACAAATGTGATATCTTTGTACCTTTTTATACGTATCAATGTTTCAAATAAATTTTTTTGGGTACCCTCAAAATGAATGCGATATCATTTATTTTTTATGTAAACGTGTTATGGATTCGACACCGGAGATTATAGAGTACAATTGATGAACATATCATAATCAGAATTCAATGAATCATTGCGATCATTTTGTGTTATCAAAACTTCAATTATTTAGGGGGGTTTCTTGTTTAGATAGGAGATGAGATGGAGATGTAATTAGCAACGGATAGTCATGAATGGGTGGTATTAAATGCTAATTACATGACAAAACATAAACATTTTGTGGTTTAATGACTCGACAACAACTCAAAGAAACATAAAAGAGCAAAAAGAAAGAAAGATATCTCTTTTTTTTTTAGAGTTCAAAAGAAAAACTTTGTTGCTGCCTATACGACTCGATCTCCATAGTTGTTTGTCGTCAACATCACACTTTCAATAACAATAAATCTATGACCCTCATGAAATAATAATAATAATAATAATATTCTATTGCTAAATAATGCTGCACCCACAATATTAAATATTCATGCCTAACATTTTCCATTTTGGAGTACTGTAAATGTCAATCATGGCTTCTTGAATTTTGTTAACAAATTAGGGTTAAAAATGCTTTTTCGGTTGGTAAAATCGCACAGGAGATGCACCCATCGTCCAGCCCTAGCGTTATTAACCAAGATTTACTTCTGTTTGAGATTTGCTTATGTCTTGCCTGAAATTACATAGACGAGTTAACAAGGTTGCTATAGAGGGAACCAAATTATACCAGGATATTCTAATTTAGTAAATTATATGGTCGTAATAGTCTTGCTTATATGAATTTTAATATATCTATATAGTTTGATACCCTGTAACCATTTTGGAAATAAAGGTGTGCTAGTATATATAGATAACGTGGATCATGACAAATTTCATCATGACTATGTAATTGAATTGTTTTGGACTACAATTAAATGTAAACTTCTTTATAAAGATCGTTAATGCTACATAATCAAATGAGGTAGACATATTGCATACAAGTAAGAAGGAAGTTAAAAACAGAAATAGTTCGATGATGAAAATTATGATTTGTAAAAATTAAGATCACTATTGTAATGGACTTGAAGATCTCATAAAAGGTTGACAATGATTTTTCATTTTGCACAAGAATTAAAAAATAATCAGCAGATCTGGATGGCCTATTTTTAGGCTAAAATGAAAAAGCGATAGTAACACTTTTCCAGAAATAGAGGTAATATTTTTTAATCAGTCAATTAGGATGTCTAGTATTTTACCAACTATTCCCTCCATCCAAACTAGAAAGGCGAAATTTTTATTTTGGATCTCCATCTAGATAGACATAGATCTAATTTCCAGATTATTTTTCTATATATACCCTTATTAATTATATTAGTATTGTACTAAAACAAATTTAATGTTTTTAGTTCTTTTATAAAAAATAGAGGGCTAATATAGAAAAAAAGAAAATTCTATTACTCTTGTATTTTTTTCTTAATTTAATATTAACTTATTTTTCAGCTATATAATTTAAACAGAGAAAGTATTTATATATTAAGGAGAGACAACAAATCTTTATTTTTGGTTTGAGACAATTTTAATTGTACTGAAAATGGAATCAACTCGAGGAATTTAGTTGATATGCTTTTGACTAATAATGATTAATTAAAACAATAATCCAATCGGAAAATAAATAATAGAGAGATTACATATAGACATAGTACAAAAAAAGCCTGTTTTAGGGATATATGGTGAAGAGGAAAACCGAATGTGAATATTTCTTAATTAGACAATAATTAAGCTAATTAACTAATGTCTAACCCTTTCTTAATCAAAAACTTTTGTAAATAAAAACAGAAAGTTACCAATAATAAGCAAGGATTTGTGTGTAAGCAATGTAAGCTAAAAATTGCAAAATCTATCTCAAATATTAATTCATAGCTAGCAGCAGCTAAAACCCAATCAGATATAATAAGAGGGATTGTTCCAAGTATTACTCCATTAGTGAATGAAGATAAGGAATCTAGATTCTAATTTGAATAAAGTTGATTCCATATTAGGATAGTATTAGGTTCGGTGGAAACTCCTTTATACATTTAATTAAATTATTTTTTATCATAAAAAAAAAATCAAAATTATTTCTTTTTGATTGAATATACTTTTTTTTCTTCCATGAGTCTAATACAACATGTGAACATGCATGTTTTGATTTTGATATTGATGTTTTATTTTATTCTTACATTCTATTTCATCGTTTTCGTACATATTTAGCATTGAAATAATTCAAAGGTTAATATTTAATGTAGTTTTAATAACGTCATTTGACATTTGAAGAAACATAAGACATCTCCTTGTTTTTTGTAATATTATTCGATGAAACGAAAGAATATCATCATGAAAAATCAGTTTTTGGGATCACATCTTAGCAACAAAAATATACGCTGCACTATTTAAATGAATACATAAATGTTTCATCAAAGGGTAAATAAAATAAAACAAAAAAAATGATAATTCTTTTTTTTTATTTTTTTTTTATTTTGCCAATTTATACGTTATTTGTTTTTTCTTGATTTAGCTAACTAAACTGAATCTTATAAATCACATTTAAGTTTGATTTAAAAATTATAAGATAATAGATTATTAATTAAATCCAGTCAGATATATAGTCAACGAACCAACCCTATAAATCGAGTTAGATTTATAATTAGACTTAAAAAAAAATATATTCCCTCCGTTTTTAAAAAAGTGTTACTATCACTTTTCATTTTAACCTAAAAATAGGTCAATTTGAAAAAGTGGTAATAACTCTTTTTCTGAAACAAAGGTAATACGATTTAACATTTGAATCTGAATGAGTCAAACGCCGAACCAGTTTTAAAACCAGAGTTAGATCAAAACAAACAATTAAAGTAACTCTCAAATGAATTATTAAAAATGTCATTTATAAATACATGTGCCATATACACAATTTGCACACTGATTTTTCAAGTTTGTGCATGCTGACTCAAAAATTTCTGAGCCACTTGTGTTGCCAATTGTACAAATGCATGCCTCATATCTTGCACACTGATTTTTTACACTAAAAGTGAATAGCTAACAGATTAGTATTAGTGGGATCATAATAATTACTTAATCGAAGAGTCGCAATTAATAAGAGAGTATACGAGAAGTTAATTAAGATACGGGACATATGACCCCCCATACAAAAATATTAAGGATAGGAAGAGAAACGAAAGTGGTCCAAAAAACACGAGGCCTTTTATATTTTTACTGGTATTTAACAAAATTAAAAAATACTACTTCAGTTTCAGCAAAAATATTATTATCATTTTTTTATTTTAATATATTTTTAGGTTGAAATAAAAAATTAATAGTAATACTTTAACGAAGAAAGTATAAAATATATACGAGTAAGGTTTATAAATTTCGAATTAAAACAAACGATGTATAAGGAACAAAATACCTCTTGAGTTAGGAGCCCTCTTAAAATAAACATCAGAAAAATAATAATAAAATCATAGTAAAACACCGTATCAGCACCAAATCAAACAAACAACACACTAGAACATTAAAGAAGAAGAAGAGTGCAAAGGTGAGAGAGTTTAGTATGTTGAGAAAGTGATATGAAAGATACTTGCTTTCTGTTATTCCAACCCAGCTAGAGCTAATGCTAGGGGTTACCTAAGAAAAAGTTTCTTTCTTTTCAGTGTTTCTTGATTGTTGTTTTCATTATCATCTCATCTCATCACTACTACTACTATACTCTATCTCTCCCTGGCATTACCACGTCATGATCCCTTAAATTTGTTTTTCTACTGTTTCTTACTCATCATTTCTCCATTAACCATTCCCCTATATAAACCCTCATAACTCTTCTCTTTTCTCCTCAGCCTAAGCTTCACATCTTTACCTCCTTCTCTAGCTCTCTCTCTTTCTCTCAAGTAATATTATTATTAGTTTATTAGATTTAGAACTTTGATTCTCTCTTCATATACATTGTTGAAAGAAACAAAATAAAATTTTGTAAGTTAGAAGTAATTTAGTCGAAGAATATCATCATCATCATCATCATCATCATCATCAATATATCATCATATAATGGGTGCAGATATGTTACCTGGTTTAGCAATGACTTTGGTTCAATTAGGTTATGCTGGTATGAACATCTTCTCTAAGTTAGCTCTTGATGCCGGCATGAACCCCTTTGTAATGGTAGCCTATCGACAGATTTTCGCTACCGCCATTATTGCTCCCTTTGCAATTTGCTTTGAAAGGTATATAGCTAGCTATTCACTTCAATTTTCTTTTTTCTTTTCTTATCATGTGATCGGTGTTTCGTCCACGAGTACGTAATTCAGCTACAATATTCTGATTCTTTATAGACTTCGACTTGTTGTTCTTTAACGGTTATTTTTCCGTTCTCGCTGAACTACTTAATTGTGTGTGTTTTTAAGGAAATATTTGAGTTGGTAAAGTGATTTCTATCGTATATATGACGTTTTAGTTCGTTGCGAAGTATTTATTCTTTACAAACAATTTTCTGGTATATAATTTGCTAACGTTATCAAATATTAAGTCATGCATTTTTGGTTTTCCTCTCTTTATATCTTTAAGCAAAACGATAACCTTTGCATTACTCAATTGAGTCGCGTACACTTAATTATGTGCACCTAGCTACCAAATGGAATTGACATTCTTTTCTGGTGTGTACTCTAACAGGAGGACAATGCCGAGGCTCACTAAGACGATTTTCTGGCAGCTTCTTTTGTGCTCTCTATTTGGGTGAGCTGCAGAAGCATATTTCTTGGTCTCTCGTTTTATTTTCCTGGTTAAGATTATTATCGAACTAAAATGAATGGGCATATATGCAGGGCCACATTGAATCAGTGCTTATATTTTGTGGGACTCAGATACTCGACGCCAACCATCACTTGTGCACTGAACAATTTACTACCCGCTATTACTTTCTTGATGGCTATCCCATTCAGGATGGAGACAATCGGCATTAAGAGGCTTCCGGGACAGGCGAAAGTAGTGGGTACAATTGTATGTGTAGGAGGAGCCATGCTCATGTCATTTTACAAAGGAAGCTTGATAAACATTGGTAAATCAAGTCTACATTGGAGGTATGCAGAGCAAATGGCAGATAGTAACTCTGGTG
>JAJJMC010014853.1:32078-53633 GCA_023531435.1 Papaver californicum
AAGGAAGATCCATGATGAATCTATATCTCAGAAGAGAGCAAGGTGTTGCAGCAAATGCAAGTAGCCTGGTCACAACAAAACCACTATGCAAAGAAGAAGAGGCCTCCGACTAAAGTTGGACAAAGCCACCAGCTATGCTCATGGTCGGAGCAGCTCCGGTGTGGGGAAAGCTAAAGGAAACGGCACAAATCTTCTAAATCTTCATAAGCTGGAGGTTCTGGTGGATCTAAGACTGCAACTACCAGATTCAGTGTGAATCATTCACAACCAAAGACTAAGAAGCCAAGGAAAACTATGATGCCGTAATTTGTGATCAAGGAAAGGTGTTTACTTAGAACTAGTTTGGGTTAGGTTGTCTTTTAGTTGGAAAAAATAGTTAAGAAAGTAGTTATTTTCTGTTTGTCCTAATATTTGGTTTAAAACTTAATAATCCGATATTTTTGTTTTCGTCCAGTTAATTCCTACTCCTTCCGTTTCTAAATGATAGATTTTTTTGGTTTACCATAAAAATTAGAAAAACTAATCATTGTAATCATTTTTTTATGTTTTTTACTGATTTATCTTTCTCGTTTTAGATGATCCATTTTATTAAATATTAGATAAAAAAAAAGGAGAGATAAGTGGTCCCTCCATAGATAAATTAGTAAACTAATAATATATGACTTTCCTTAAATGGAAAAAACCTATCTTTTTGACATACCCATTTATAAAAACCTTGACTATCTTTTAGAAATGAGTGAGTATTTAACTGTAACAGGTTGGAAAGTACTGTAACGGGTCATATTTGAAAGTTTCTAAAAAAAACAGGACTCTATGGTAAACAACTTTTAAAAATGGAACATATCAGTAAAAAGCCCTAAAATATAACTTTAAGTTGACAAATATTCTTGCAGAATGATAAAACCCCCAGTTAGGCATGATGTTCTCTTTCTTCTGATGCTATCTTCATGATTAGATTGAGCATTCTCCAATTGACCTACAATACATGTGCGTGGCTTGTGTGATTGCTATTCTCGTAGAATCATGCAGTAAGAATTACTAAGATTAGTTGTGGAAATGCACATGCTTAGCTACAGAATAACTAATAAATTCACACCATGTTTTCAACTCAGTTGTTTTTATTAAGGAATCCAAACGTTAATTAATAGATAAAACAAAGACAGCAAGGAATATGAGCCTCCAGCAAAATAGTACTGTAATCAATGATTCACTGGAAGCATTCTCGCACAAACATACAATCGCAGCCATCTTTATGTGCGCATTTCGTACCAATGTTGCATCTTTACATCTGTACATAGAGCGTTTAACACCAATGCCAACACAAATGGTCCATGCTGTTAAGTCATTGAAACCTAAATTTCACTAGCCTAATCCCTAGAAATCTTATACACAAAATAGCTAAAATTGCCAGTACGACACTTAAAAGTTGAAGTTAAATGTATACACTCAAGAGAGTTGAAAACTCATGTATCATGTATTAGACTCTTATGTTCCAGAAAATTTAGAAGGAGAAAGTAGTATTACTGGTAACTCATCTCATGAACTTTCATATTCATCGTCCCAATCTGATCAACAACAACAAAATAAAACATGCTATCTCACGTGCTCTCAACTTGCAGAAACCCTGTTAGTATTAAGGGACACGAATCTATATTCACATAATAAAAAGTTACTCAATTTTATGAAAACAATTCAACCCTAGCATCATATATGCACTCTAGTTGTTCATGTGACATTTTCCCTAATCTGTGTTCATGTGGATTTTCCCTAATTTCAAAAATTTGACCTAATTTCATTATTTCAATTCACAGAAAATGTATCAACAGAATCAAAAGAATAAAACAAACCTATTTAAGCATTCAAAATCTTCAAATCGGTATTTGGTACATAATATCATCGTCTCCTCTCTGAATCACCATTTCCCCCAAAAATCGCCTCTCAGCTCTGTTGGAAGACAAAAAAGAAAAGAGGAGAAAAAATCGAGTTTCTTCTGAAACTTGGTTTATATAACTTTTCTATTCTGGTCTATCAAAACTATTGGTACATCAAATAAAGCCCCTAATATATTATATATATTACACCGAAATTCTTTGCATCTCGACGGTTATTATTTAAATAATTATGATCCTGACGGCTATAATTAGATCCAACTCGTAAAAGTTATCCCATCCAATGGCCCATATTCAATGTGTACACGGAAATTTAATTCAAAATTTGATGGCTGAATTTTAAAGTTGTGAAGATCCAACGGTCCAATTTCTAAATTATTTAAAATGAGTAAACTTTTTGAGTTTGTACTTGTTCTCGTTAAAAGGGGAAGATAATACGTATAGGAGCGTGCTTTACCAAAATATACATGCAAGATGTTTTGTATTATGTTTTTTTGCTTCTTCTTGGCCATGCTAATTTAGACTTCAAGATATAGTTACTTTGTTTGCTACCTGAACTAAGAGATCATTTGGCATGTCATTGCAAAGTTTTTTTTTTCTGAAGGAAAGAAGGGGAAATTCCTCTTTAGAAGTTGAAAGAACTTTGAAAGTTCACAGAGAAAACAGAAATGAAAATGCTGTTAATGGAAGAAAGGCTTTATTGATGTAAAACTTATCAATGTCAGATGTCAGGTACATGGCTTATAAAGCCTGTTAACATACACTATAGTATGTTATCCTACACTCACAATGTTCACACAATATACCCACACATGTGGTAAATGTACACTACAAGTTGCTTCTAACATGTACACTACATTTTGTTTCTAACATTCCCCTTCAAGCTCTGTGGCTGTAAGATGCATGAGCTTGGACAATAGAAAACGAAAGGTAGTTGTGGTTAGTCCCTTGGTGAAAATATCTGCCAGCTGCTGACTTGTTGGGACATAGACAATCCTCAATAACTCCTGAGAAACCAATTCTCTTACAAAGTGATAATCAACTTCTATATGCTTTGTTCTTGCATGAAATACTGGATTGCAAGCTAGACTTGATGCACTTTGATTGTCACAGTAGAGGACCATTGATTGACTTAGTGGTAGTTGAAGTTCCCTCAATAAGTATGAAATCCACAGCAGTTCAATAGTATACCTTTGTTGGGTGAGTAGAAGAGTACCTGTCTGTTTTGCTTTACTACATTCAATGCCCAAAAAAAAAGATAGTGGTCCTAAGTATTTCATGCAAAACTCATGGCTCAAGACATTTATAAACTCATGGATCAGAGCTAATTCTCCAACGAGTGAACTCTTGATCCAAAAATTTCTTTAAGAAATCCACAGCAACACTATCAACACTTCAGATCAACACTAGGAATACTTAGCAACACTATCAAGCCTTCACATTACCAATTCTTCTTCAAACAGCTACAATGGAGAATACTAATGCATCTACTTCAACAAATTCTCAATCAACAAATACTACTGAACAATATCAACAACAACAGATTCAACTACCATTCCAAAACATTTGTAACTTTGTTCCATTAAAGCTAGATTCAACCAATTACCTATTGTGGAAACACCAATTTGAATCTATTCTCATAAGCACAAATCTAATGAGATTTGTTGATGGATCATACTCAGTACCTTTATCAACAATTCTTGTTAACAATCAACTGCAGTCAGATTCTGAATATGAATTCTGGCTAGCTATGGATAGATTTGTCATGTCTTGCCTCAATGCAACATTCACTCAGTCAATATCTTCAGGAGTTCTTGGTTTATCTACATCAAAAGAGTATTGGGATTATCTTAGATCTGAATTTAATCTACAGTTTTTTACAAGAAAATCTATCCTTAGGGGACAGATACAAACTATTAAGCAAGGTAATCTTTCGATTCTTGATTATTTGTGTCAGATTAAAGAGATTACAGACAATCTTGCTGCTATTAATGAGAAACTATCAGATGAAGATATTGTAATGTATGCTTTGAATGGACTCAATAGATGTTATGATCAATTTGTGTTTTCATCTCATAATAGAGAGAAGCAATATACATTTGGTGAGTTGAGGTCAAGATTGGTACATCATGAACAGTGGCTTAAATCTCAAGAACAAGAAAATTCTTCTCTATTTGATTCTACCACAAACACTGCTTTCTTTTCAAAGAAAACACAATACTATCATAAGAATCAACAAAACAATTCAAGAAATCAGCAAAATAGGACTCCAACTGATTTTACTGCAGTTGAGTGTCAAATATGCAAGAGGCTAAGCCATACAGCAAACAGGTGCCATTGGCGCTATACTCCTCCAACAACAAATTCAAAATAAAATTCATTTTCCTCTAACATGAAGCAACATCAAGCATTTTACACTTGTCTAGGAGAAGAACAAAAAAAAATGAATTCAACAATGGATGCTACATGGATTCCAGATTCTGGTGCAACTGCACATATAACAAGTAATGTTGCTCTATTACATGATTGCAAGCCATATTCAGGTGTAATAAGGTGATGATTGGAAATACAAAATATCTACAAATTACTGCAATAGGTGAAGCAGTGTTAACACTTGAAAATTCAGAATTCATTTTGAAGGATGTTCTGTTGGTACCACTACTGACACAAAATCTAATATGTGTCTCACAATTCTATAAGGATAACAATGTATCTTTCAATATGTATCCATGGGGATACAATATCAAAGACTTAGCAAATGATGAAGTGGTTGCTGAAGGTACAGTTTGCAAGAAACTATATCCAATTCAGACAGCACTACCTCCAACTAAAGCTTTTACTTCAATCCTTGCTTCTCCTTCAATGTGGCACAAAAGGTTAGGACATCCATCTTCTTTGATTTTAAAGAAATTGTCAGTCATTCCATCTATTCAGTTTACAGATCAAAACTTAGCTACATTTTGTCATGAGTGTCAATTAGGAAAACATACAAAACTACCTTTCAGTTCATCAAAAAGAGTATCTGTTACCTCATTACATCTTATACATTGTGATATTTGGGGTCCAGCACCAGTTACATCATTAGAAGGTTTTAGGTACTTCATTCTATTTGTGGATGACTACAGTAGGTTTCACTAGATATATCCACTAACAACAAGAGATGAAGCTCTTAACTGTTTTAAACACTTCAAACTACATAATGAGAAACTTTTATCTACTGCAATAGTTTGCTTCCAGTGTGATGGTGCATATGAGCTGGTCAAAGGTGTTTTTAGGAGTTTCCTAGAACAATGTGGTATCACTTTGAGAATTTCCTGTCCTAAAACACCCCAACAGAATGGTATTGCAGAGAAGAAGATCAGACATATTACTGAGGTTGGAAATACTCTTTCATTTCAAGCTGCAGTTCCAAAATCTTTCTGGTATGACAGTTACTTCACATCAACATTCATCATAAACAGACTTCCATCTAAAGTCTTGGGATACAAAATACCTTTTGTGATGTTGTATAATGAGGTACCAGATTATAGTTTGTTCAAGATATTTGGTTGTAGCTGTTATCCAAATATGTCTTCTTTTAGGCAGGACAAATTATCACCAAAATCTGTCAGATACACCTTCTTGGGTTACAGTTCTTTATATAGAGGTTATAAATGTTATGACAATGCAACAAAGAAGGTTTTTGTTTCAAGACATGTGACCTTTAATGAAGAGAGTTTCCCTTTTGCTGACTCTACACAAGCTCAGATTGTTTCAAATGCACATATTCAAAATCAAGATAGTTCATGTGAATCATTAACTATCTCTGTTAGTCTAGCCATTACTCAACAATCACAAAATATTCTTCAAGATACATCAACTCAAGTACCAGAGACAGACTCAGTACATACAGAAGAACAACATATTACAAGAATGCAAACAAGATCAAGAAAATGGTATATACAAGCAGAAAACTTTGCCAACTGATTTTGTAGCACATTGCTCAACACATCATTCAATTTCTAAAGCATTCTTATTTGTGTTACAAACACCAGTGGAGCCAAAAACTTTTAACAAGCTAGTAAAGATGCTACATGGGTACTTTCTATGGATAAAGAATATAAAGCTTTGATGGATAACAACACTTGGACACTAGTACCATATGTACAAGGGATGAATGTACTTGGATGCAGATGGGTCTACAAAGTAAAACTGAAATCTGATGGAACAGTAGAGAGATACAAGTCTAGACTTGTTGCAAAAGGGTATTTACAGCAAGATGGAGTGGATTATGCAGAGACTTTTAGTCCAGTGGTGAAACCTACAAATATAAGGTGTGTACTCACTATAGCTCTGATACCATGAAAGAACTTTGAAAGTTCACAGTGAAAACATAAATGAAAATGTTGTTAATGGAAGAAAGGCTTTATTGATGTAAAACTTATCAATGTCAGATGTCAGGTACATGGCTTATAAATCCTGTTAACATACACTATAGTATGTTATCCTACACTCACAATGTTCACACAATATACCCACACATGTGGTAAATGTACACTACAAGTTGCTTCTAACATGTACACTATATTTTGTTTCTAACAGAAGTATTATCAATTGGAAGCCATGATTATGCTAATTCAAGTACATCGAATATACAACATAAAAGTACCAAAATAATATATTACAACATCAAAATTGTAATAGAACAAAAGTACATAATTATTGATCACATAAGTAATTGATGTAATCTGAAAGATGGTGTTTTGATTGTGCATCCACCTTTTGGAGAGTTCTTTTTTTTCATTAAGAAAAATCCTTCATAAAAAGGATAATTTGCACTAAACATCATTATCATAACCAATTCCAGTAGCCATTGATCTTGTTAGATTGAATTTTGATCATCGTCAAACCGAAACTGTTTGTCTTTGAAGATATACTTGAATATATCATCTGGTTTCAATTGAAACGCCTGAAGGATATAGGAAATTGTACTTATGGCGAATATAAATACAACTACATGGCATGAAGTAGCCATGGAATATCAACAATAACCTAAAAATACAAACTCTAAAACCTAAAATCACAAATAATGTGACTTTTTTATTGAAAACATGGAATACTAATTACAAAACCGAAATCTATTATGAAAATATGATATTTCAGATCACACCCGAGTAGTGGGGATGTCAATGGGTCCGGGTCCTCCCAGGTACCACTGAACCCGGACCGTACTTATAAAAGTCGGGTCTAGTTTCTAACGGTTTTGAGTCCGGTTTCTAATTTAATGGATCCAAAACCGGACCAGATTAAAAACCTAAATACCCATCGAGTCTGGGTATTTAACGGGTCTTCTAAAATCAACTATAATTTTTTTTTTATATTGGCTTGAAACAAAAAAATTTTCATATATAAAGTTGTTGTTACATGTACGTAAATATTCTAATTAAATATTAAATTTAAGAAAAATAATAAAAAATAAAAAAATACAAACAAAACAAGACAAAGTCTTTGAATTTTAGGTAAAATTAATAAACGAATGACAAATAATTTGGTATCCGATATCCGTGAGTATCCACCAGGTAACACCAGTTAGGACCCGTTAAGATTTCAGGTCCAATCGGGTTATACCCATCGAATCCTAAGTTGCTAATGAATCCAATTTTAGGACCCGGATCCAATTTACCCGGTTCTGGATAATGGATACCGATTAACAACCTTACCGAGTAGATCTAAATTGAGATAAAAAACACGTCATTGTAAAGTTAGTTTCATAACTATAGAACTATTCTCGCGCATGATATTTTGTAAGATAATTTTTTACAGCAAGTTTTAATTTACAAAATCATCTAGGAAAAAATACTTCGATATAGCCGAATTTTTTCTGTATTTTAAAAACATGAAAATCGGTTAGGTCAAATATTATATTCTAGCCGATTTTGATTGTGTTCTTCACATACGAAGAATACCATATACAATCGGTTAGGTTTATGGTCGATTTATAATTAGGGATAATTGGTAAAATGCCCTAAAAATGGATACCCCAACGGGAAAATGTCCCGCAAAATTAAAATGCTGGAAAAATACCCCACCGTCACTTTTTCCATCCAAAACGTCAATATCACGAGATTGACTGGTCAATCTCTCGTGAGACGAGATATCGTTTACAAATAAAACTACCAAATTACCCTTTCATTCTGTTACACGTGTTTATGTGGTTACACGTGTTTATTTTCCCTCAACCAAATTACCCTTCTCTCTAACACGACTAGGGTTCAAACAAGATTTTTTTCAACTTGGTCGGTCTCTACAGAAGACATGAAAACCCTAGCCGCCTCCCTTCTTCTTCTTCAATCGACTCTATAAAGGTGATGTCCTGATCATCTTAAACTCTTCCACATCTGAAACCCATTCGATCACCAGCAGCAACCATTCGAATCGATCTTTGTGTTTTCCAAACAAACAACTTCTTCCAGTCCATGCCTACAGACCCATTCGATCACCAACAGCAACCATTCGAACCCACCCTACTGCCGTCGCCGTCGTCGTTCATAGTTGGTGATGAATCATTGATCTTTATCTGGTTTTGCTTCTCATTTCTAGCCGTCGGCGTTCACAGTTGGTGATGAATCCATTTACAATCCAAGTAAGTCAGTTGAAATTTGATTTTCTCGATTTTCTCTGAATGATTCGGTTGATATATAAATTCTAGTTTAATGGTTAGCAAAACCTGAATTTACTTGCAAAATTTTGTTTCCAAAGCTCACATCAAACAAGAAAAACCCATTTGTCTTCCTCTCTAATGGATGGGATGGGATGGGAAGGAAAAACCAGACAAGGGGTTTTCAACTATCTACTATTTTCATTCTGTAAACAGCAACACTAAGTTTATTTCTATCTTCTTTTTTCCATATTTCTTGTTTTTCTTCTCACTGAGAATGGTTGGGTACTCTTTTTAGAGAGCATGAGAGAGGAAAACCAAGTCTCATATACCTATTTTTGAACTTTGTGAGTTTCATTATCTATAGCGTTTAAGGAAAATGAGGAAACATGGTTGGCAATTGCCTTACCATCCTCTTCAGGTAATGAAAACAAAAATGCTTAATGTTTAGCACTTGGGTTTGCGTTTTATGTCTTCTTTGTTCCATTTGTTGGAAACAAAGTGGTTCAGTTTGTTCTTTTATGAAACGAGTTTGTAATTTCCTGTCATATTTGACTAAAATGCTGCACAGTTTTTATAAACTTCACTTGATGTCTTGATGAATGTTTTTCTGCTGTAAGAAATTTTGAGGAATTTATAGTTTGTGTTTAAACAAAAAAAATGTTGTTACATAATCAAAGTATTGTTTAACTGTTATGTTTTTATGCTACTAGGGTTTTGAAAAGGAATTTTTGTTTATCTGTTGTGAATGGAAGACATGAGGGTAGAAAACTTTATTGTGATGATGTTGCTGGCCAAGATATCTGTTTTAGTAAGTTTAAAGAAATGGTAAGGATTAGGTTGAGGGGAATTGGTGTTATACTACCATCAATAATTTTATAAGATGATTATGAAATTAAATGTGAATTGGACTTTTTTGATATGTGGGGAAATGCTGCAGAAGATGAGATAAGGTATGTTTCACTAGGACTTTCTGTTTTAGGTTGTAGTCACACTGTTAGTGGTTCAATTATAAGTGGAGTTTCCACACCAAAGAAAAAGAAAGTTTGTAAACCAAAGGTGGTAGTTAGGAAAAGTCTAAGATTAGAAGAAAAGGCACGAACAAAGAATAATATAGCTTTTGATGGAGATAGTGATATTTTCAGTACCCAAGCTAGTGTTGCTGATAATCAAGAAGGCAGCAGTAAAGGAAAGAAAAAAGTTAGTGTGCAACTTAACTTGGATGATGAAGACTTCTTAATACAAGCATCTACACAAGCTAGTATTGTTGAGGAGGTACAAGTGAATCTGCCAAATCAAACTTTGGATGAATGTCATCCAGATGATGATCCAAATTTTCATTATGTAGAAGGTGAAGACGAAGAAAACAGAAAAAGTTATTCAGAATGGCTAAGAGGGCATCTTAGAAAGGAATATGTTCAAAATGGTAAGTTTTGACTTTATATTTTCATTTATGCATATTTTGTAGATCCTAATGCTAATAGATTGTCTTTTGGGCTTGCAGAGGATGATGGGCCTGCAGAGGATGATGTGCCTGGAGTTGATGATGGGCCTGCAGTTGATGGTGGGCCTGCAGGTGATGGTGGGGTTCCAGTTGATAATGGGCCTGCAGTTGATATGGTGGCGTTGTAAAGGACCCAGGTGATTTGACAATGGAGAATGAAGATATTCCTGAAGCTTCTCCTGGTGAATTTTGTAAAGGAATGGCATTTGAAGATAAAAATGCTTTCTTAAGGCATTTAAGGGAGTATGCAGTGTTAGAGCATACTGTGTATAAGTTGAGGAGGTCAGAGCCTTATAGAGTGTATGCTGAGTGGAAGAACAAGCAAAGTGAAGGTTTTATGTGGGAAGTTTGTGCAAGGCAGGTAGTTGGTGAGGCTACTTTCACAATTAGGAAATGCAACTTGGAGCACAAATGTATTGGTAGTGGAGACCCAAATAAAAATCCAAAGTGAAACTCTAGATTTGTAGCTGACCATTTGAAGAAAACATTGAAACCTTGTGATGGGAATCCAAAGCCTAAGCAAATACAAGACTTCATAGTTTGGAGTGACCTAAATACAGAAATCCCTAGATGGGTTGCTTGTGAGGCAAGGAATATAGTTTAACTTAACTTTGATTTCTTTGATTTCTTTTAATTATTTCTAACTGTTTTTTATCTTTCTTTGTTTGAAGGTGCATCTGCTTGAAGACCAAAATGGAAGTTATGAACACTCATACTCAATTGTTCCTAGTCTTTGTCAAGTGGTTACAGAGTTAAATCCAGGTAGCATTGCCAACTTCACTTACACCACAGATGAGAAAGGAAATAAATTTAACAGTGTTACAATATCCTTCCATGCTCAAACACAAGGCTTTAATGAAGGATGTAGGCCAGTTATAGGGTTAGATGGTTGTCACTTAACTGGAAAATTTGGCGTTGTTCTACTTGCAGCCACTGCTTTGGATGGTGAAAATTATCTTTTTCCACTAGCAATTTGCATTTCCAGGAATGATAATGAGGAAAACTGGTACAATTTTCTGAAAGATTTGAAGCCTAAGATTATAACTAGACATGGATTGACATTTATATCTGATAGACAAAAGGGACTTCTAGAAACTGTTGCAGAATTGTTCCCAGAAGCCAGTCATAGATACTGCGCCAGGTAACGACTTCAATACATTCTTTAATACTTTTCATATATTTATCTCTTGACTTAATATGCTCTCTTTTGATATTCCGGGCACTTATACAAGAACTTTTTGACCAAGGGATTCAAGGGTCCAAAGCTAACAAGTCTAGCATGGAATGGTGCCAAGGCCTACAAAAAGTCTCATTGGAAGGTTATTTTTGCAGTTTGAAATTTTGTTTGTTTTATGATATGTTTTGTTTGTTTTATGATGTGTTTTGTTTGTTTTATGATGTGTTTTGTTTGCTTATACATGTGTTTTGTTTCCACTAATCTCTATTACTTAATGTTTAGGTGCATATGGATGCTTTAAAAGAGGTGAATATTGATGCATACAACTATCTAGACAAAATAGATCCACAATCCTGGGCAAGATCTTGGTTTCCACATGATTCTGCATGTGAGCATATTAACAGTAATTTTTGTGAATCCTTTAATGCAATGTTTTGCAACATTAGAGACAATCCTGTGACTAAGATGGCCACAATGTACTGCCAGTAGGTCATGGGCCTGTATGTAGGGTGCATCGGGTAGGTCGGGTCAGGTTTGGCCTCACCCTCACCCGACCCGCCGTAAAGGCGGGTGACCATTTTTCACCCACACCCAACCCACTATAGGATGGGTCGGGTCGGGTTTGCCCCGACTTTACGGTGGGTCAGGTGCGGGTTACCCGCCCAGACTGCACAATTTCTAACTAAACATAGACACAGTTGTTCTGCAACTTCTGTACACTTATAAAAAGATACCCATAAAAGCTGATTCCTGGACATTCATTCAAAACATTCATTCAAAATGAAAGAGTTATATCAAAATGAAAGAGTTATATGATTATATCAAAATGAAAGAGTTATAAAATAGTATGTGCTTGAGATTCTCGGTTGCTGCAACAAGTTCAGCAGCTATTCCTGGACCTCCTGGTTCATTTGCAGATGTCCTGCATCTGCAACCACCTGTCGTGACCAAAGTAGAGTTAAAACTAAGAAGGAGTCAAATGATAGTGTTCATGAGGTTGCTAACATTTAAATCTGTGCTAAAATGAGAATCATGGACTTGTATAACATTTAATTAAAATCACCACATTACTCTCTGCTTGGTTAAACACATCTAATGTATGTATATATATACATCCAAAGATACAGCGTACCCGTTAATTTTTTTTTTAAGTCCAATGTGTTAATGTGAGAAACTAACAAATATTCTAATTCTCAAACAAACAACTTCAAAATCTGTTTTGGCTGGAAGTGGGACTTCTGAAAACATTCTATGAAAGAAGTCTACAAAAAAACATCATGATTAAGCTAATAAAAAATGCAACTTAATCTTACCCAGCCTCCAAACTAATTTAGCACAAAATGACACTTTCATGAAACTGCAACGACATCATGGAAATATTCAAGCATAGAAAAATACAGGTCACTCAGTTAAACAAAGGTTGTATATAAATTCACTGTGACAACAGTTCCTAGTTCCTACAACTTGCATCATGTAAGCATACAAAATAAAAAGCGCAGATAGCACCTGTTGGGCAGTACATTTTGATAATTAATTGGGGTTTGAAGCATTTGCAATTCAGAAGCTAATTAACACGATTTAGTAACTTGAAAATATTGAAACTCCACTACTTTCTTTGCAAATGAGCTTACAGAAAAAGATCAAATAAGGGACAAATTAATACAATAGCAAAATAAGGGGTTTAAAGAACTCAATAGCAAAATAAGGGACAAATTAATACAACAAGATCAAATAAACCCTAAATTACAGAAAAAGAAAAAAATCCCCAAATTTTACTGAACCCTAAAAATTAATTTCACCAAGGGACAAATTAATACAAAACATTAGGTGATTCATGGGAAATGAAGGTTTGGGTTCCATTTACTTACTTGTTTCGACGTAAAATTTGATTCAAATTTTCTAGTTTTCTACTTTTCTTCAACTATTTCTTCGAGTGCAGTGACTGCATTCTGCAAGCAAGTGAGGAAAAATGGATTTCAGATGAACAATTTGGCTCTGCAACTCACAAACTTAACAAAAATGGGATTGGAAATTAACACATACCTGATCGAAGAACTATGGGATTTCCTCTCGCGGCTGTGTTACAGAGATGAAGAAGAAGAAGTGAAGAACCCTTTGTGAAGTGAAGTGAACCAATGCAAAAATAAATTGTTAAATTTGGGCGGGTGGGTGGGTCGGGTCGGGTCGGGTGAGAGGAGCTATCACCCGCACTCGACTCGCCAGAAGTCGGGTTTTTAAAAAATAACCCACACCCGACCCGTTCATCGGCGGGACGGGTGCGGGTCGGGTAAATTTGGGCGGGTACGGGTCGAGTTGGCGGGTTGGGTCGGGTTTGTGCAGCCCTACCTGTATGCTAAGAGAGATACACTTGCTGCAACATGGAAGGATGAAGATCTAGTTCATGCAGCACTTACTCTAATTAGTAAGATGAAAGATTTCATAGAGAAGTATCACTCTGAACCTGCACAAATGCTAAAAATGTATGAGGTTACTAATATATCATCAAAGAAAGTTTTCACAGTTGATATTGTATCCAAAACCTGCACTTATGCTCATTGGCAGCTGAGGGAATTCCCATGTCAGCATGCAGTATGTGCATTTGTCAAACTGAGACCAAACTGGGCCCTGTAAGTACTTTTATGTTGTTGAATTTTTTAGTTGACATAAATGTTTTTGATTTTTTAAAATAAATGGTCTGTTTAATGTTTACATGTATTGTAGTAAATACTACACTGTGGAGTATTATAAGACCACATATGGATTCTCAATAACTCCATTAGGTGACAGTATAGAGGAATTCCCCAAGGTATGCCTTTAATTTGAAGCTTTTGTTTTAATAATCTTTTAATAAAGAATCTTTTTTGCTTTTACTATTTTAACCTTAGGTTTTGTCTTTACATCTATATAAAGAATGCAAATCTTTTATCATTCATTTATCTTTCTTATCCTTTTGCTTTTTTTTCTCAACAGCCACAAGTTGATATCATCCATCCAGATCTAATGAGAGATCCATGTAGACCTTGTGTGAATAGAAAGAGGTCTTGGACACATAGTGACAAATAAAAGAAGCCTAGACATTAGACTAGACTTGTGTGATAACATCCATAGATGATGATTCAAATACCGTCTTGGTTAATCAATGGATTCAGGTTGTTTAGTTAGATTATAGCTGATGAGTCAGATTCTCTGATTGATGAGTCTGTAGATGAGTCAGTTTTACACGAACCAAAACAATGTTAAAGGACATAAGCTGCATGCTCTAAGGCTTTAACAACATTGCTTTGATGAATTGTGATTTTTCTTTGATGCTGAAAGGAAGCTTAAAACTTTTAATAAGTGGCAATACAATTCCTAATTTCTCAGGTAGGGAAAGTAAAAAGCCAGCTGATAAGTTGAGGAAATTTAGTAGGAATATCGGATTTCGGTGAATATCGGTCAGGACCGAGACACTGGTACTACTCTATATTTCGGTGAAATATCGGTGAATATCGACGAATATCAACATCTCGGATAAACACCGAAACCGATATTATCGGCGGTATCTCGGTCATCTCGGCCGAGATTGACTTCATTGGTAGGAAGTATGCTATCTCTAGGGACTAGTCTCATTAACCTCTAGATATTATTTGTGATGCGTTATTACCTTATTATTAGGGTGTAATTCCTATTGATTAATAATATTTCTTTCGTTAGGCTAAAATGAGAAAACGATAGTAATATTTTTGTCAAAATGGGGATTATAATTTTTTTGTATTAAAAATAAAAAATTAAGAAAATACACAAAATAATATAGAAATGGGACGTGGAATTCTTTTTGATTAAAACATATACTCCCTTCGACCCATGAAAAGTAATGTATTCACTTTTTCAATTTAACTTATTTCTAGGTAAAAATAAAAGTATCACTTTCTTAGGATGATTATTTGCCTGTTAGCGTCTCTTTCATTTTTTAACCCCTAGAAAAGAAGATTCAAGCACTACACCAAAAGACTTTTGGCTAATTCTGTTGGTAAGTCGCAATTTAAAAAATTGTATCGTAGCTACCAATGGAAAGGCTGAAACCAGTGATAATTCCCTAGCTTGTTGTATATATCAGCCTTTCAAGAAACCGCAAGCAAAGTTTTAATTGGAATAAAATACACTGATTCTGGATTGACATCATGAGTTACTGTGTGTTTACCAAATTGATATGGAAAAGACGTTTAATAACGTGGAATGGTCAGCTCCTACAAACTATCTTAGCACCACATGGTTTTGGATATAAGTAAGCATCAGATTCAGTGGATGCACGTACTAATTCAGGTGACGGACCCAATTAGTACTCGAACAAGATTTCATGATGGGCCTGACCCAATTAGCACATGACTATGAAATTCTTAACTTTTTGATAAACAAATTGGTATTTGTTTTTTGGTTTAGTTTTCTACTTTTCTAGATGCAAAAATAACATAAATTGCATTCGAAAAAAAATATGATATGATGCATATTTTGCGTGCACGCCATATTCATGTAGATGCAAAAGTCTATTGCATCGCTCGACTATAGATGCATACTAAGAGCGTCCATGGGGGAGCGATCAAAACACAGATTAAAGATCAAAAATGATCTTTAGTCCGTGTTTTCGAAGCGCAATGGAACGATTATTAATAGTGGATATTCTGGATTTTTCACTGTAGCTGACTAGAAGTAGTTGAAATTATAGTGGATATTCGTTATAGTCGAGCGGGTTCGTAGGTACCGCTTGATGCTAAGCGGCGTCGTAGGAATTCGCCCAGAGCCAAGCCTTATTCTGGGACAACGCTTAGAAAACACGGGCGGTAAGCTAGTAGCTCGTCTGATCAAGCGTTATTCTAGAGGTTCGTCTGATGAAACGGGGTACTAGGATCACGCTAACCACCAAACGGTGCACTAGAGATACGCCCCATCGAAACGGTGTACTAGAAATACGCCCAACGCCAGGCGAGATCCTAGAACTCCGTGTGTTGTGGGCGTTACTCTGGAGCAACACCCAACACCAGGCGAGATCCTAGAGTTTCGCTTGTGATTTGGTGTATCGTGGGCGTTACTCTAGAGCTACGCCCAACACCAGGAGAGATCCCAGTCGTTGCAATATTTTTACCGTTGAGTGTACAGTTGTTGAGATGTTACCGTTGAGTTTACCATTGACGTTGCAACGACTATTGTTTTACAATATATATGGATACTAGTCCAATTTCATTTTATTAAACTCACTCATTGCTATCTTGTTAGTATTTGAAAATAATTAAGTTCTTTTTCATTTAATAAGTTTCCGAATCGATTAGTAGTATGGCGCCATCAAAACCACGAGGTCCAAATTTTACTGCATTTGAAGATGTACGAAGTGTACAATTCATTTATCAATATCTCAAGATTGTAGTATTGGTACCGATCAATCAGAAGAAAAATTATGGTCTCTCATATTATGTTAGATGAAAGAAGCCATACCTTCGATGCCACAACGCACTTGGACCTCCCTTCAGAAATGATTTCAAATTTTTAGTAAAGATGTGGCACTTTTCTCTGCAAAGGAGGCGGAAGTGGAACGTGAACACCATATTGGATGGGGCCCCGAAAATAAGGTAACTACTCATTTAATTTTGACGATTACATTAATGTTTTGAATTTTATATCCTCTACTAAATTTAATTCAAAAAATAGATTGCAAAAGTAAAGAGGCTTTTCAAGGAAGCTAGTGGGAAAAGTTCTAAGCATGAAGAGTGCTACATAGTTATGTTAGATAATATAAAATATTCCAGACGATCGACAGTTGTTTTCGATTCATCACAAGCTGAGTCAGATTATGAAAGCGGTGGGGACAACCGGGAAACACAAGACTTAAGCGTAGACGCTTCCAGTGGCTATGAACACATAGGAGATATCCCTAATACATATATCCGTCTAATGGGAAAAAAAGAGGCGAAATGATAGAAGTTAAAAGGGAAAGCAAAATTTAGTGCCCAACAGAAAATGATGGAAAATATTTATAGAGAGCAACAAAACTTCAACACCAAATATACAGAACAGACACAAATGAAGATGGCGCAGAGAGAAGCCGAGATTGCAGCAAAACTAGCTAGGAAAGAGCATCCGAGGAGTTTCATATAATGACGATGGATCTCTCCGGGATGGATGATGTATCAAGACAGTTTGGTCGAACTTAAGAAGGCAGAAATTTTGAAGAAAAGATTAAACCAACCATAAAGGATTCTTGGAATACCTTAAACCTTTGTGAAGGGCAGTCTAATTAGTATTATCATATTAAGTTTCAACTTTTATGAACTAATTTAGTTATTTTTAGTTTATCTTTAACCGATATATTGTTATATTTTAATGTATCCTAATTTTATTTAAATTTCAAAAAAAATTTAAGATTAATTCAGATACAACGGTCTGATTTTACTTTCTTAAAAAAAAAATGACCGTTGGCACTCCATTTATAAAATGAACTTTTGCATACCCTATTCCACCACCATCACCTGCAAATTCTCATCTTCTGCTTCAACAACACAAGTCTTAAAATTTTTTCAAACAAAACATATATAATGGAGGGTTCAAGCTCATCAACAATTACCAAGTGTTTTCTTTGTATTTCTGCTGGTCATGTTGCAAGAGATTGTCCTTGGAAAGGTAAAAAATGCACACTAACCAACTGCAAGGGGTATCTGTTTCTTAGAAAAGCAAAAAAAAAAAATACTGGATTTTAACCTTATGTTAAGTGCAACTACTGTGGAGTTTTCAACTGGTTAGCTGCTTATGTAGCTTCACACCAAGGTATTCCACCACCCATTCCACCAACTTTACCAGATGATGAAAAGTGGTTACAAGAGAAGCAATTTTACTGATAATCATGTGGGGAAGCTGATCACATGGCTTATAACTGCAGAACCAACCTCTTACCATGCACAGATCCATGTTATGATGGTAAGATGAAGCGGCTCACTTCTAAAAAACCTGAATCCATTGGAAAAAAATACTACTTATGTCAAACATGTAAGAAGGTTAAGTTTCAATAAATATGTAACCAACTGTTAGAATATGTATGAACTAAGATATTTTCATACTATTATAACTAGGTAATAAAGTAAATAACTTTGCATAAATTGCATTGCATAACATTTCTGGTAGTATTTTGCATTGATTTAGACTCGTTCATATCTGTGCTGATGAAGAAGAAGAAGAAAACATTGGAAATAAACTAGGATGCCGCCTACATTCTAACGTTTTTCTAGCACTCCGCTTAAGTTTAGGCGAGGCGCTAAGACGCCGCTCGCTTCTAGGCACGGCCCTAGGAGTCCGCCTGGATGAATTGTTACATTATTGTGACCGTTTTGTTACCGTGGTCAACGGCTATTTTTTGTGTATTTTCATACACCTATAAATAAATGAATTTATATCTATCATTCCCACTTCAAATCCACATTTTTATATTTCATAGAAAATTTCATTCCCACTTCAAATCCACAT
The DNA here is from genome assembly GCA_023531435.1 of Papaver californicum. Taxonomy (NCBI): domain Eukaryota; kingdom Viridiplantae; phylum Streptophyta; class Magnoliopsida; order Ranunculales; family Papaveraceae; genus Papaver; species Papaver californicum. Next base: position 50,771 of record JAJJMC010014853.1, read on the forward strand.
CTTTTACATTTGATAGAAAATTTGTAATATTTTGTTTTCATGTAATGTCGGGTTACGAAAATTTTAGGCTTAATGCAGAGAATTTTACCAGACGAAGATTTATCCTTATGTCGAAACATAGACTTACATTATCCATCAAGGGGTCATGAACGTCGGAAGAATAGTTCAATGAGCATGCAATGGTTAGAAGATATTCATGCTAACTTGTGTAATGAAACCGGTAACCCCAATAACCGGAACCGAGCAGGCCTTTTTTGTCGATACAAGGAAATCACAAAGGAAGTACTAGAATTTTCTTCTTTAACCTTTAAGGTGAATGAAAGAAGAATTAAGAATGAAACTGATGATGAAGTTGTTGCCAGATCTCTGGAGGAATGGAGAAGATTGAAACGTTCAGATTTTAGGTACCATCCTCATTTCGAGATCCTAAGGGTGATGGAAGAATACAACCCTTTTGTGTTGATTATTCTCCGAAGATGTGAAGAACGTCGTCCTGGGCGTCATACGACCCGTTGAAGGTTTGATAATAGGTTTGCTTAAGTGTTTAAGTGTAACCTATTGATTTAGTCTAAAGTTATCTCCTTTAATGCATGCTTTTTCGATTCAATGAAATGATATTACAAAATAAAGTTACTTCCGGTTACAACAAAACTCTGAGATAATATTTGAAAAAAAAATCAGAACTACCAAACTATGACAAAAGTTAGAAAAATATCTCAAAATCGTTGTCAAAGTGAGAAGTTACTTCCAATTACATTTTGGACCTAGTGAACTCGTAGCTTTCAACAAATGTGAACTATTCTCCTTTTTCCTGATAGTACTGCATTTTTGCGAGATCCTCCTACACAAGCATAGTTAAAAAAACATAATTCATCAAGTTTACTTTGTTGTTATTGGAAGACCAAACAACTTAGGTTATGTAAAAGATACTTACAAATTGATGGATCGACAATCCTAAATGGGTGGGGTTAAAGATTCGTTGTTGTATAGTTATATAATCAAACTTTTCAGATAAATTGGTATCTATCATGAATTTTTGTTCAAGAGATATTTCGTTTAGATTTCCATATTCTCGAGCATATTGGATATAGATCCTACCCCAAAAGGTTTCAGGTTCAACCCTTCCAGCTATGACATCTTCACGTTTGGTTTCGTTATGCCAGGTTTTGGTTATAGCCAAGTCTTCAGCTGAATCAAATGTTGCCATGTTTGTAGGTAGAGTTATGAAGTGAATTACAAAGAGGAGATGATTAAATGGAATTTGTAGAGTGTATGAAACTAGGTTCCTCTGGTATTTGGTAGAGAACACACATGTATTTATAGGATAAAGAGAGAGACTTAAAGAACCATAGTACTGATTGTTATTTCGATAGTATGCCATTTGCTTTATGATGTTTGTATAATTCATCCTCTTGAGTGTTCAATTTATAGGGAAATAAAGATAAGATTTTGAGTGTTGAATTGACAATATACGGTTGGTATTTTAATGGAAAAACGGAGTTATGGGGTACACATACGCATGGGATATATGAAATGTTGGTTAACAAGACAATACCAAATGAAAAAAAAACGACAAAGAAAAAAGAAATAAGACTTTTGAATTGACAATACACGGTTGGTATTTTAATGAAAAAACAGAGTTATGGGGTACACATACGCATGAGATATATGAAATGTCGGTTGACAAGACAATACCAAATGAAAAAAACGACAAAGAAAAAAGAAATAAGACTTTTGAATTGACAATACACGGTTGGTATTTTAATGCAAAAACAGAGTTATGGGGTAGACATACGCATGGGTGATATGAAATGTCGGTTGAGAAGAGAAAACTAAAATAAATTATAAATTAAACGATTATAAGTGTAAGAAAAATTATTTGAAAAGACAATTCAAATCTGAGAAAATAAAAAAGTTCAATGTTCAACTAACGATTCAATGCTAATGAATAACTACTCTTCCGCATCTTGATTCTCCAATGCCGAGCGCGGGGGCATAAATGGAGGCATAGATGGTCTGGCATTATAGTTATTTGATTGCATTGTTGATGAAGATCCCTGACCCATGGTGTTCCACATTGGTGGTGGCATATTATGAGTATACGTGCCAAAGCCAATGGGTGGTTGTTGTTGAAGAAAATGGGCAAGTTGTGAGTTCAACATGCCAACCTCATTTCGTAGACCCTGTAATTCTACTTCTTTGGCAATGAAAGAGTCCATCCTATCCTTAGTTTCATTTAACGTAAATTCACGAAACTCTTGGGTAAAATCAGACAACTCTTGAGCTAAATCATAAGCCGCGACCTGTGATAAAAAAATAAAATCAAATTATGAACCATCATTGTATACTAAAATCAAATTTACAGTGTTTTGTTGTATACTTACGTATGGTAGCTGTTATGCGGGGGGAATGGGTACATGTTCACGATGACGTTGGATGTTGTGTTTAATACGGTCACCAGCATAACCGTATGTTTCAACCTCCCAATCGACTTTCGTGGCATATTTATACAGGTTGGAATTACCGAATATAATAACCGCAATCGCACGGCGTCTAACTAGTAGACAATGGAAAGTACGGGTCGAACCCAGAGAGAGCGGGGAAATACTACAATTAATATCTCTAACAAACTAACCAAGAGGAATATTTTTGTGATTTTTAGATTGATAAATAAAATAATAAACTAACTAAACTAATAAAATGTGACCGAGTAGAGAGAGTCGGTAACCAGGGTTTTCAGTATCCACCACTATTTCTATTTAATTACTGAAGTGAAACAAAACTCATGAATATTTAGAGTCGCAAATATCACTGGGACGCCCTAAACATGGTGCATCAAAAAGCCCTAGTCTCAAGCATACAC
>JAJJMC010014853.1:58633-150270 GCA_023531435.1 Papaver californicum
GTAGCCATCTCATGTGTACAGCCTAGAGTCAACGTCCCAATCATAGCCTGCCTTCTTCTCTTCTTACTTTCTGTTCTCACATCAATTTTCATAAAATCCAAAGCAGCCGAGCTCCATCTGCCATAGTCCAAATGACCGAACTCCAATGCATGCGATGTCCAGCACAAATCAAGTTAATGCCTTCTTTACAAGAGTAATATCTATTCAGCCATGTTTTACAATTAGCTTTAGGATTTTACTGTTCCACCTAAAAAATAATAAGATGATAAAATTAATACAATTATAACTACTAACAAATATAAATTAAGCGGTACAAATGTATGAATTATGCACACATCAGTTAGTCACATGTCGCCAATACTCGAAATATAGATCATAGTTCACGACACGTACAAACTCACTTGCAGGGACCAAACAGTTTTCGCTCATCTCCTCAACCACATCGTAGTTGAAGTTGGAAATATAACTAGGCGGGTTCCTAGGAACGCCCCATCTTGGTTGTTCTGCCTCCAACACCGATCTCCGAGATACATGTTATTCTTTATCCAAGAAATTTACAATAAACAAATAAACAAATCAGTTAACCGAAATGCAAAGAAAATAAAAAACATCCAATATAAATAAATTATAAACTCACGGTGTCTAGCCAACAAAACATTGCCCTTTTCCCTGAGAGATCTACAGCTTTCCGTCCAATTTTAGATTCCAGGACGGGGATCGCATTTTCCCACGGTTGCCAGGTCACATCATCTACAGAAAACTGATTCAGATCAGTCTTTGAACGAACAATGTCAATAATCTTCCTCCTGCTTCCCGTCCACCTAAGACATATAGGACACTCATTTTCACTTTCAGGCGAAGGGTTCTTTGGCCGACAAATGCCCAGATATTCGTATCCCCAAAACTAGAATGTCATGACAACCAATGGTATAATAACTGAGCAGCAAAAAAAACAATTTAATAGAATTATAAATAACACTAACAAATTTACCTCCAAAATTTGGAAGGGTCCGGCCAATGACTTTTATCCCCTGCCAGATGCTACGAGACCGGAATACAATTTCGAAAATGCAGGAGAACCCCAGTCATATTCGTGAACTGCATTTAGATCCTCAAAAGCAGCTAACCATCCAGCATCAATATAGGTTTTTGCATTTGAAAATAATAACTTACCCAAAACATACATATAGAAGGCTCTGGCCACTCTATTAGCAAGCCTACTATCATTTTTAGCCGCAGTCAAAGTTTGCTGATCAAAATATATGCTCAAAAATTTGACAGTAATTGCATCTGAAACCCACTGGCACGAAATACCTTCTCTTTTACAACCCACACTATCTTTGAGTTCAGGAAATATATGGTCTCGGACATATTCAAATTGAAACCTCCCTGATTCATACGGAACAGATCTACCAACACCAATACTAATTCCGTTCAACATTACCCAATCAAGGGGAGTGAACCCTAGATCACCAAACGAGAAGTGGAAAGTGTTTTTCGTATTCCAAAATCGCTCAACAATACAGTCTATAAGTGCATGGGATGAATCTACTACATCTATGGACAATAATCGGCCCCATCCTCCCTTTCAATAATATATTTGACCTTAGGAGCATGTTTAATAATACATTGGTAGGTCTGAAGGACGGATTTGAGGGAACCACGATGTGAAAACTTGAAATTGGCATCGCTTGAATACGGTATATTGGTGGAGGCGTGATCCTCAGTATCTTCCAAAACTGTATAATGTTCAAACCCGGGAACATTGATAGTTTCTTCAATAATACGGTCGTCATCTGAATCCTCCATGACTTTAGTCTTCTTGGCCCTCTTCCTTCGGCCAACGAATCTGGACGTCACATTGGTCGACATCTGGGCAAACAATTCATACAACATTGAAAATCATGAGCAATCCCCACAAATGCAGAAAGATAAAAAAATCTACAATAATCAATAAATCAAGGAATAACATAATTGCAAAAGTAATTATCTAATTACATTATCATATGTACCAACATAGAAAAATCAAACATTCTTGAAAAAAATTCATCATTAACAAAATACTTCAATCTCAAGGCCCCAATTGTACCAAATATCATCAAAATTCACCAATTGCAAATTCTTCCATATACATAGGCTTTAAAACATAAACATACCAAATTCCTAAATTTTCAAGAAAATCTAGTCAATTTATCAAAAAATTAACCACAACCCAACTAAATTTAAACAACAACTTAATCAATTATATCTTCAATTCAACAAATTATAATCAATTTTTTATACCCAATTTACAACAATCATAAACCCTAAAAATTATCCCAATTCAATAATTACAATTTCTAATACCTAATTTCATAATCACATGTTTCATACCCTCAAAATTATCTCAATTTCATAATCACATGTTTAATCATTCAACATATATAACCAATTTAACTAACAAAACCTAATAATAAAACATACTCTACATTTAATTTGCATAACAAAATTTAATTAAAAAAAAACAAAAGAAATTAGAATTTACCTTGATTGATTGCGCTTGGATGTCCCAAAATACCATAAGCGGGCGGGACGTTGGGTTCTCGTATGGGAAAATCAGTGTGAGATGGTTGTGGGCGGAATAAGGTTTGAGTTTGAAAGCAATTGGTGTTCAGGAGGGTATCAAACATAAGGGTTCGCTGCTGCTACAAATAGGAAGATAGAATGGGGTGGGCTCCTAGCAGCTCGCCTGGAATCCCAGCCGGTGCGCTAGGACACCCCCCGTCCCATTCAAGTCATACACTTGGTTCGCACGATTGTAACTATTCTAGGCGCGATGCTAGTACTTCGCCCGACCAAACACGATTCTGGGATACCGCCCGTATCTCTGGCATGATCATAGAATACCGTCCAACTACAAGCATTACGCTAGCATTCCGTGCCACATCGAGCGAAACGCTAGGAAACCGTTAGCGCAAGCGTTACGCTAGAATTTCGCCCGTCCCCCTAAACGCTACACTGGAATATCGCTCAACAACAGGCGAATTTCTAAGATGCCGCACGACTATACACGACTATTCTTAGGCCGGACCAAAGACTAAAAATTTTAGTCTTTGATCGTTTAATCTGATCGTTCCCCTGTGGACGCTCGAAGTAATCTTTGGATGCAAATTTTTTGCATCACCGATTCCATGGTGGTTCATAAATTTTACCTTTAATATGACGATTCATTTACCTTATGAGAATTTCACTCCGAGGTGAGACAGCTTAAAGCAGGGGCGTGTCTAGCTAGCTCCTGAGACCAAAAATTTGTAAAAAAAATTAGGCTTTCAAGCCCATCTATGCTTAATTGCACCCGGATAGCTCCCAATCCTAAAACTTTTATAAAAATTGGGGTTTCTAGCTAATTTGTGTTTAGTTACACCCCTAGTAAAACTTTTGCTAATTTTTGTTTAATCAACATTCCTACCTCCGCCCTTGTCGGCGGTTCAAAGCTAAAGTTCTCATATCGTAGTTACAAGTCACTGCATGCAGCTGATTAACTAACTAAGAAATATAGTTACGAGCTTCATCACCCCATCAAATAGTAGAGTGGTAAGTTGTAGGGACCTGAGTTGTAGCGTGGAACATGATTATTTTCTTCTAGCTATCTACACAGAAAAGGATCTTTTCTTGACCATCTTTGACAAATATATGTTGATTGTTGATAAAATGTGACCTTGTTACCAAAACTAACATTATGGTTTACTTTCCCATGAAGATTATAGAGAACATACTGTTGGAATCTTATTGGAATCTTACAACAATGAATAACAACATTAGATGTATCAGAATAATATATAAAGAACTGAATTGAAAACAATTCTACCACAGGCAGCAAGGAGGGCAGAATCACAGGTTCAACAAGTTGTCCTTAACACATTAGTTCGTGGGTATACTCGAGAAGAGTTATGCTAAACCCCAACATACGAAGATGTGTCCAAGATAAGACTGCCCGATATAGCTTGTATTAGCACAATACAAACTATCCACTCTTGAACTTAGCAACTGGGAAAGAAGAGAAATAAACTTTCAAAAGCGCAAAACAACGCGAGAAGATGGAGAAAACAAGACATGATAGTAGCCGTTTATGGGATGATTTGAAAACAGATTTTCGAGTTGTATTTATAAGAGAAAGTTAAAGAAAATATTTTTGAAAACAGGTTTTGTTCATTGTAAAAAACAATTAAGAACGAAAAATGAATTTTCTCATATATAAAACTCTTAAAAAAATATTCTTGGAATTAATTTTCTAAAGAAAAACTTGCAAAAATAATTTCGAGTAGACATAAGACTTGGTCCATGGTATTCACAGATATGGTATGGGTTGCGCCATGTATTTGAGGTAAGATTGATAATGATCATGTATCCTATATGTTTAGAGTTTAGAATAAGATTTTGGCATTTATGCATTTGCTTTAAATTCTTTTAAAGCAACATTTACTTGCAGTCAGAGTTGGTGATACTTAGCTTTCTGGAAGTAAGGCATCAGTTGCGGCACTTGGTTTTGGCCTTGACTTGCTGTAACTTGTGTATTTTTGCAGGTGAATCAGAATTCCATATTTAAAGTGTCTATCCTGGATCAAAACCAAAAAATGAGTATGCTACATCAATTTCAGTTATAACAGTACAAGAAAGTATAAAATGAGATTGAGATTGAATTACACTTAGCTTTGTGTGTAGCTAGTAGCCTTGAGGTTATTCACATCTCAAGTATAAAAAGATAACTAATGGAATCATATTCATTTGCATATTAAAGTTTCATATTAAGCCTCAGACGTTGAGGCTTAATAAGTTCTATTCATGTAGAGGTATCATAAGCTAAGTTTAAATGAAAATTATAATACAACTATTTTCCTGTGTTGCATAAAAGTTTACAGCAATTGATAGAACTTAATAGCAGTTGATAGTGTTACAGAACAGTTACCCTATCAATATGTTTCCTGCATAAGTGACTATGTGAATAAATTCTGACTTAAGGATTTTAGATAAAGTAACACAGAACAACTTAAAAACTAACAGAGCAGAACTAGGAGTTCATGAAATTAGCTGATTGAACTGATTTTGGATGCATGTTTATAAGTTATACCATTTCACATAGGATGAATAAAAAATATCTAAAATTTAGATTAATGAAGTACAATTGAGACTGCGATTAAGATGCACAATTCAGATACATGTGATAGACAATTGTATGTTTCAAGTTATGGAATTGCATTTTTATACTTCAAGTTAATTGTCAACAGTATATTGAGATAAAAACTAGTCTCAAACGTATGAAGTTGTGGACTTATAACTGTTAAGTGGCATAGAAAGTATTTTTCTAAAGATAAACACAATCTAATTTTTCGTAGGTCAGATTAAAGAATCTTTGAAAGCTCTAGGATTAAACTTAACACTTGACTTGACATTTAGACTCAAGATTTAAGTTTCTACATCAAAGCGTAAGCATGAAATTTGAAGTATGCTCAGGAAAAATTAAACTGGAATGCTATAGAACATGCCGCAAGACACATTTATCAGGCTTTAACTAGATCATTTGTGTTCAAAATATTCAGTGTTATAACACAAAGGTGTACAAGAATCAGGCTTGGCAGAATGAAGCTCAAGGTTCATAAAGATTTCAGTTTAAACATGTTAAATCATGCTTATCACATATTTAGTCAACTTGATTTTTCCCTAACATTCAAACAGGGTTTCATTGTAAACATGAGAGAATTAGGTTATGCTTTTAATAGTAAAGACCATTCAGGATCTAATCATACATAGATGACAATTAAGAATCATGAATGAGATAAAGCCACTATTCATGATGTAAAATGAGTATGGCAATCAAATATTTGGGGTAAGATTATAAATACTTATTTCTTGTCAGATTGAATTGAAATGTATAGGGAGTACTTATCTACCCTCGAATTTTCTTGGCATGTCTGTGCAGAGAGCATTGGTGCTCTGCAAGCTACAATCTCACAACGCAAGTGATGCTCCACAAGCTTCCAACCCTCAGCATAAATCCAATCCAGTTTGAAGAAAAAGAAAAAGAAAATCTTGTTAGTAGTCACAGCAATCAACAAGGTAATTCTGTGAGTAACCTACAAAATCTTTAACTAACCTTTGCCAAGTAGAGAATGAAAATTATCAGTAGAAATTCATCCAATTACGTAAACAGGGGAAAATCCTCAAATTATATCAAAGTTTGAATTCTTAATACTTTCAAAATTAATTAAATGGGTTTAATCAGCCACCACTACTGACTGTAAATTCGTAATCAAAACTCATTTTATGCTTGAATTGAAGAAAAATCAGAGATTTTTATTGAAAAATAAGCCTACGGCGTTCAAATAGATTAACAAATTTCTAGAACCGGATAATACTAAGAACATGATAAAAGATATAAGGAGAGGATTTATGATTTAGAGCTGATTCCTTCATTTCTACTGAGATTCCCCTCAATCCCGTCTCTGATTCTTCACTCAGAACCTTGAAATGACTGTAATTGTGATCGAACCCTTTTGTTCTCTACTCCATCACTAGCTCTATGCTTAACTCGATTCCATGTAAACTCAAAATAAATTGTAATCCTTATTTTTGACTTCAATCTGAAACCCTAGCTCTTTGATTTCTTCTCAAATTAACCATTTCTTTTGTTACTCTATCAACATCAATAACATCTTGAACAATAATCCTCGATTTTTTGCCATGTCTCTCGACTCAAATCACACTTTTACTTCTCGGTTTTTCTACACAGTTGGAGAACAGAGGAGAGATAATAGCTATTAACCACATGGTTTCCTTCACAGAACTCTCTTCATCCCTATTTCTAGCGCCAAATTGTTTATGCCAAAATTCTGATCAGCATAAACAACCAAAGATTCATTAATTAAACTCACAAAGGAAAAAAGAGAAAATTGAGACAAATCATTTAACGTGGTTCGGCCCTCAACAGCCTACATCCACGGGTACTGAATTTGAGAGGTATTTTATTGATGAATTGAGGTTACAAGTTCAACTCCATTGGAGCCCTGGTGAAGATCAAGTTTACAGAGGTTTTTCTCAGAGCCGAAGAAGTTGATCCCTTTCTCTCATTCTCTCCATTTCCTTATAAAGGAATGTACGGAGCTCATTTCCATTTCTGCCATTTTCTTCGCCTTGAGGTCTTCTTGTCGTGGATTCATATGCTGACTCCATTTTCAAACGCTCAACGCTTGTCCACCAAGGTCCACTTCATTGTTGGACCTAACTTCCCTCTCAAACGGTCTGGGATGGTTTACTTGGCTTGCGGGAATGGTCGCGGTTCTGGCTTGCGGACTTGGCTTGCGATCCTGGCTTGCGGGAAATGAAAGTGATCTTCCTGCGGCACTGGTGCGATCCATGTTTCGGACCTTGCTGCGATCCATGTTTCGGTCCATGCTACGGACTAGCTACGCTCAGGACTTTGAGTGCGGTCCGGACTTGTGTAGCGAGACATCATGGGTAGCGGGAATGCTGAGTCCGGACTTGTGTAGCGGAACATCATGGATAGCGGGAATGCTGAGCTTTGCTGTAGTTGCTTCCACGTGTTGGAGCAGATTTTTGGTACTTACAATTTGTTCACATGGTATTTCCATATTTGAAAACATCATCAATGAGGTCATTGTACCAAACCTCGTTAATGTAGTTCTGTTTTGAGAAATCTTTCTTTTTGCCAATTTTTTGTTTTCCTTTGTTGTCTTGTTCGGTGGTTGGCTGCTCTGTTACATGCTCTCCTTTTCTAATAAATTCTTTACTTAACCAACCAAAATAAATAAATCGATAATGCTTGTGCTGTCTCAGATCGATGTTGATCCTCTCCTACCATGAATACCTGATTACTTGATCCTCCAGTGATCAATGCCCATGGTGGGTAGAATTGAATGAAACACTAATCAGATGACCCTTTCTTGTTCTAAAAATTTAAAGAGGAAGAACTCCCACCATTTAGCATAGCCATTATGTTGTTGCTAGCAAATACCACTTTTTTTGGTTTTGGATCTTCCAAGTCATTCCCGCAGGAGATCCGGACCGATTTTTTTCTGATCCTTCGATAAAAAGATTCATTCTCTTCATAAAAAATAGGAGGAAATTTTGTGGATTTGGGTCGTTGTTCCGTTCATGGTGGACCGAAAGATGCAGATCAGATAATATTTCATATCAAGAAATTAAGTACCGTATAATTAACACAACAAGTGCCGGTAGATGTCCATAAATTGCTAACCATAAAATGAAGACTTTTATGGGGTTTTGAAGATTGATTGCTCCTAACTACGTAGTCCCTCAAACCACCGACTTTCATGGCAACAGATCCAGCTCTCTCATGGGTCATGCTTGAATGTCCGTACGTGTCTTTAACTCAGAGGTATCGTCATCCACTGACTTCACCACTTTACTTCAATGACATCTGCTGTTTATGCAAAATACAATTGTAGTCTATTTATACCAAACGCGTTCCGAAGACGTTTATGTCTTTTTATCACAATTAATTGTAGTCTTCTTATAATTAAGAAACCAAGAAACAAAGAAACTACATTTTCCACAGTCATTTGCAGTTTATATTATCTCGAAAACTTGGTCATCGACAGCATACGTACAACAACTCAAACTAATCAATAATGGAGGCAAAAAAAAGAGAAGAACGGAGGAGTCTATTGATAAAAAAAAAAAGAACCTATGTGGACTAGACTGCGCAAAATATATTCATTTATTCCCAAAAAGAGCTGCTTCCTAATCACAGGCATGTTTAACAAATATCTTCAGTAGTTGTTATCAACAGATGTTCAAATTTAATCAATCTAGATAAGTAATTGTTATTAATGAGCTTGTTTAATGCAAAATACAGGTGTTTTGATGGGTGAATCAATAGTTGAAAGTGCAGTAACGAGTCTATTGATCACTTACGTAGCAGAAGAGAGAAATGATAAGCTTACGACGGCAGCAATGACTGTGAATATGCTGGATGATATAAGTGGCTTAATGTCAATCCCTGCTACTTACTACAAAGACAACTATATTGGATGTTACTATCTCACCATTGTTTCCTCGATTGCTTACAGCATGGTACGTGAGTAATTATTAATTAATAACTTGTTTATCTTCGAACTTGGTCGAATCAGATCAATTTCCTATAAGACGGATGCGAATAGAACACTATTTGTATTCGAATCTGAATATTTATACACTATCCGAATTCAATTTAAAATCCGAACGGATATAATTTTATCATTTCGAATTTGTATCCGAACTTTTATCCGAATATCATATAATTATCCGATCTAAAATCATAAAAAAATAAAATAATAATTTTTTATATTTTTATATTAAATTAATTAGGATGAAGATATTTGTAAATGATATTTTCAACATTATAAAAATAAAAATGATATATATTTTTCTAAATTTAAAATATATATTTATATTTAAAATTTCGGATATGAATATTTTGGATGTGGATATCTTTATCCGAATTCGTATCCGGTTGATTATATTTTTTGATAAAAAATCAATATCCAAATACAAAAATAATTTATGGATAATATTTAATATTTTGGATGCTAATCCAAACAAAATTTTTAGATGTCATTTCATTCCATAATTAATAAACTAATTTCAGTTTTGTGACCCAGCGAAATGGGGGACTACATAAAATAATTGGTGGCTATTGTATAAGATAAAAAAAACAATTATTTTATAATAAATTTAATAATTTTTATCATTCGTTTTATTTAATGGCTAATCTGTCTAACTATACTTAATTTAACTAGATGAAAGTATAAATTATACTAATTCCTTCCTAAGAAAAAAGGCGGGAGTTCTTCCTCTTTAAATTTTAATCTAGCTATAACACTAATTCTCTGACTTAACTAGTGGTGGGAGTTCTTCCTCTTTAAATGGTGGGAGCTCTCTGACTAAACATTAGTTTAGCATGAGTGATCTAGCTAGAGAATAGTGGGATTTCTCTGACTAGATGACCCTTTCCCTCATGCTAAACTAGTGTTTAAAATAGGTGGGAGTTCTCTGACTAAATATTAATCAGATGACCCTTTCACTCATGCTAAATAGCTTCTTATGAAATTTTCAAGCACCTAGTTTCAAAGATTTTATAATCATATATGGAGGTATAAGTATAACTATGCATATAGTTCTCTTCTTTTACAGGGATTGTGGTTTCTGTTCATCTCAGCTTCCTCACTCTGCCTTACGATACTTCCTCACAAGGATTGGTGTCATAAGATAGAGTCTCCACTATTTTACACTGCTTTAGTTCTTTTCGGATTAGGCAGGGCTGGTTTTAGTTCTTCTTGTGTCACAGATTTCCTAGGACATCAAGTGAAGGCAAAATTGAACGAGCAGGATGAGGAGAGCAACATCTCCATCAGAATTCAAAGAAAGTTAATGATGGCAAAAAACAAATATGAAAGATACGCAATCAGGGATGATGAGAATAAAAGAATTAGCATCGATGATATGTTGAGGGAAGACAATTCGTATAGCAGTTATGATATTATCAATTATTTTTATGATCTTTGGAACTATTTTAGGCAATATAGTGGTTTTGGTTTCAAAAGGCTGGGTGATCCGTTTTGGGTTCACATTAGGTTTATTCCTAATGGGGTTCGCTTCATACGTCTACTGTGGCCAATGTTACAGTACGAGGAGCACAGGTGGATGCAACTCTGGCAGTCATATCCGATTATAAAATCGGCCGTTAGTGATAGTAATGCAAACGTGATATCCAAGGGAATCACAAACAACAAGACTCTTCTACTACGTATGCTTCCAATATGTTTCACATTCATCATGTATGGTATAGTGAAGTCTACAGTGAAAAGTTTCTTCCTTGAGCAAGGCAGCAATACAGAAAGCACTCTAGATCCTAATCATGATCAGGATGTACTTCTCTCTATCTTATTGACAATAGGGAATGTGTTTGGGCTGTGTGTTGCCGCTCTTGTTAGGGAATTTTTAGTTTGAAGATTAAGAGCAAATGAAAGAATATACGGTATCCTGATAAGGATTGGGTTTGGTTTGATATGCTCATTAATCTGTTGTGGTACAGCTCGTTGGTCAGAGAATAGAAAGTTAGAGGTCTTCCATCTTCCTCCAAGTATTTTCTACTTATTTCCACAGTTTATTTCATATGGAGCAATGAAACACTTGGCTGGAACAGGTCTAAAGGTGTTCTTCGAATATGAACTGCCAGAATCTATGCAAGAGTATGCATCAGGATTGGCTGACACTGTGATTGGAGTTGGTGTCTTTTTTGGTGTTATAGAGGTTCCAATAACACAAAAGCTCAGCGAAATATTGGGAAGAAATTCAACGGCCTGGTTCGCGGACAATATAAACCATAGTCATCTGGATTATTTCTATACGGTATTAACCATACTTTGCTTACCCAATCTTCTATTTTATGCTTATGTCTCAACTAGTTAATTACATCCAGAAAAGGTTTCCACATAACAAAAAATGTCAAGAAGATGAAAATGATTTGGATATTTTCGAAGTTTAGATGGTCAGATAATGGTCCAAGTGAGAAGTCTTATTGGTTCAGTAGTTTAGTTGTGCAGGTTTTGTTTTTGCTTCCGACATTTTCATATTTTTTATATTTTTTGAAACATATATTTTTTTTAATTTTTTTACCATCAGATATAACTAAATAATATTAGCAATACAACTCATATGAACTAAATAATATTAGCAATACAACTCATATGAAGAAACATGACTAGGATTACCATGTCACACAATCATATGGGTTACATATGGGAATCACATGGGAGTCTATTGTATATGTGTCATTCATATTTGTATATAAAAGAGCATTTTGTAAAATCAATGAAATATAAGAAATGATATTCATTCCTCTAATTCATTATGGTATCAGAGCCATTTTTCTTGGGAAAATTAAAATAGATCTAAAATGAATTCTTGTTCTTGATTGAAGATCAGAGAAAATTAATTTCACCAGTATTTTCTTCCATTGATATGAGTTCTTGTTCTTGATTGAAGTGGAGATCAGAGAAAATTAATTTCACAAGTATTTTCATCCGTTGATTAGTGAAGCCGAATCTGTAATTCTTGAAAGAATCAATTGATTTCTTGAAAATTTGACTATTCAGTTCTTGGTTGAATCAATACAATAACTCGAACAATTACACAGCAGAAGCAGCTGTCATAGATACACAGAGACATAAAAGAAAGGTTAGTGGAGGTAATCAATGCATTGTTACAGAAATCAAAAGAAAGTGTAGGTTTTCGATGTCTAATCTTCTGGAAAAAGCAAATACTCATTGATTCATCAGACGCGTGTTAGGTATTCAATGTGTAATCGTCTGGGAAACAGAAGTATTCTCTGATTCAACAGACGCGTGCTTCTTCGACTTCATTACCGCGTGCTTGGTCAGATCAATAGATGTCAGTAAAGATAAGAGTGGCAGACAAAGACAGTGAAGGCATTTAATGATTCAACATTTTTCAAGATGAATTAATTTTCACCAAACTTCGAGAGACTTCTATCAGTATATAACAAAGAGAAAGCAACAGAGGTATTCTTTTACATTTTCTCTGCTGAATTTTTTGTTTCAAATCTCTAAGTAGTTCCTTCACTGATCCTGTTGTTACAAACCTAGATTTCTGTTTTTCTATTATTAAGAGGATGAAATCCAATCTTGATAATCTTTAACCAGAAATCTTGTTTGTAGTGAAACTGATCATCTCTGACTCTGATCTAAAGATCTATGATCTAACTCTTCTTCATATTTTCTCAACAATTTCATGATTGAAACATTTCTTTCATCCTCATTATCTACTGATTCAAACACAGTGGAAAATCCAACTTCATCATCCATCTCCAAAATTCATTTGAGTCAACTTACAAGCTTTGTAAAACTCAATCTGACAGAAACAAATTACAATACATGGAAAAATCTGATGTTACCAGTGATTCAAAAGTTCAAAATTCAAAAATTCTTAGATGGATCACATACCTGTCCTCCTCAGTTTTCGAGTCCACGAAATCAGCAAAACGGGATTGAAAATCCACTGTACGCAGACTGGGTAGATGAGGATTCTACTATAACTATGTGGATTCACTCGTCTATTTCAAAGTATGTAATTCCTTATTTCTCAAAATCAAAGTCTTCTGCTGAGCTATGGAAAAACATAGAGGACATATTTGGAAAAGTATCATCCACTCACTCAATACAGTTGAGAACCAAACTTCTCTCAATCAAACAAGGTAAAAAGTCTGCTTCCTCACTAACCAATGAAATTAAATCTTTAACTGACCAATTAGCTGCTGCTGGAGAAATTGTATCAGACAAGGAATTAGTAGTAATCACATTAAAGGCGTTGAATGAGGAATATGTACCATTCGCAACTTCAATGAGACACAGAAATTCGGCAGTGACCTGCATCGAGTTACATAATAACCTCATCAGTGAGGAATCTGTAATCCAAGATAGACAGCAAGATCAACAGGAAGAGCAGTCTGCCAAGGCATTCTATACCAATACTAGACGTGGATATCCAAGAAATGTTTACTCAAACACAAGAGGGCACTCAAGAAACTATAATCGTGGACAATACAGCAGTTCCAGATACTCAAATCAGTCTTTCTCACCAAGAACTAACTATGGCAGGGGAAACTCGTCAGGGTACAGAGTTATCTGTCAACTGTGTAATCTTCCCGGTCACACAGTTCCATCATGTACCCAGAGACAAACATATAACTATCAAGGCAGACAACCTCCCACCAATCTAAAAGCTATGCTAGCAACATCATATAATTACAATGAAGAAGAGTGGATTGCTGACAGTGGAGCAAATCAGCACATTGCAACCAACAAAAAGTTCTTACAAAACTTAACAAACTACAAGGGATCTGAATCTATTCAGACAGCAAATGGAACAGGTATGCAAATTAATCATCATGGTAGTTCAAACAAGTTAGCTAATTCATACTTATTTGGTCTTAATAAGGTCTTGGTAGTGCCTGAAGTCTCTCATAATCTTCTATCAGTTCATAAGTTTACCATTGATAACAAGGTATCGTTAACTCTTGATTCAAATGGTTTCACTGTTAAGGATCAGACATCTGGGAAGACACTTTTCCGAGGTCCACATAGAGATGGTCTGTATCCAATAACCTTTGGAGGGACTTCAACTTCTTTTGTAGCTCTATCATCAACAGTAAGTGACCATCTATTACTACATCGCAGATTCGGTCATCCTTCATTTCAAACCATGCAGAGGATATGCAACTATCTCAATATATCTAGTTCACTATCAAAACCACTTCATTGTATTGATTGTAAGCTTTGTAGAGCCAAGAAACTTCCTTTTCAATTATCAACATCTGTAGCCATCAAACCATTAGAACTACTGCATATTGATCTCTGGGGACCCTGTCATGTATCTTCTAACTCTGGGTGCAGATATTATGCGAATGTTATAGATGAATACAGTAAATATTGTTGGTTGCTTTCTTTGAATAATAAATGTGAATTCAAAAGTGCTTTTGTCTCTTTAGTCACTAAGCTGAAAAATCTATTATCTACAAATGTTAGCATCATAAAGACTGATAATGGTGGAGAATTCCTAAACAACTTCTTACTGGACTTCTGTACTATCAAGGGAATAACACACCAGCTAACCTGTCCACACACTCCTGAACAGAATGGAGTTGCAGAGGTAAAACACAAACACTTACTAGAAATAACAAGAACTTTTCTGTGTCAATCTTCTTTACCTTCCTGTTACTGGTTAAATGCAATTCATACTGCAAACTACATCACAAATCGTCTACCAACAAAATCCATAAGCTATCAGTCCCCATATGAACTGTTGTTCGGAAAAACTCCTGAATATCAACTTTTCAAAGTGTTTGGATGCTCATGTTTTCCCTGGTTGAAGCCATACACCACTAACAAACTGGAACAGAGAAGCAAGCACTGCATCTTTATTGGATACAATTCAAATCAGAAAGGTTATCGATGTCTGGATCCAGTAACTGGTACTGTGTATGTATCACGCCATGTTTCCTTTGATGAGAATACTTTCCCATATTCAGTACTTACAGGAAGTGCACAAAATCAATTAGTATCATCGTCTTCACCAACAATCTTGCCAATTAAGCCATCTACTGTTCCAGCTAATCAGAACAACCATACAATGCAAACAAGAGCAAAGAAAGGGAAAAGTAAACCCAAAACATATTTTTCAACAAAATATCCACTAAGAGCAGCCTTTTTGAGTACAACTGGACCAGTTCCATCTTGCATCAGTAAAGCCCACAGAGAAAAGGTCTGGCAAGTAGCTACTAATGATGAGTTCCAAGCACTTAGGAATGCAGGGACATGGACTCTTGTTGACAACCCAGGCCTATATAACATAGTGGGATGCAAGTGGGTTTTTCGTATTAAGTATAATCCAGATGGATCTATAGCTAGACACAAAGCCCGGTTAATAAAAAAAGGTTATCATCAACAACCGGGCCTGGATTATGAAGAAAATTTCAGCCCAGTAGCGAAACCAACAACTATAAGGGTCATACTAGCTCTAGTAGTTCAAAACAATTGGAACATTCATCAATTAGATATGTCAAATGTATTTCTTCATGGGGTACTCAAAGAAGAAGTCTACATGACTCAACCACCGGGCTATGTAGACAAAGAAAGGCCCAATGCAGTTTGTCTTTTACACAAGGCACTATATGGGCTCAAGCAAGCACCAAGGGCCTGGTATGAGAAGTTAAGCACAAGTCTACTAGAATTGAAATTCGTCCAATCTACAGTAGACTCAAGCCTTTTTTTCTTCCAAAAGGACTCTATAATAACAGTAGCTCTAGTATATGTGGATGATATTATGTTAACAGAAAGTTCTGAAGCCCATTTAACAGACATCATTAAGGCCCTACAAGACAAATTTCCAATAAAAGATATGGGTACCCTATATTATTTCTTGGGCCTGGAAGTAACAGTAACAAATGGGTCAATCAAAATTGGACAGGAGAAATATGTAACTGATTTGTTACTCAAAACATCGATGGCAGCGTCAATGAAGCTTAGTAAGGCATCAGGAGAGTTATTGGAAGATCCAACTTCTTATAGAGCATTAGTAGGAGCACTCCGGTATGTAACTTGGACAAGACCGGATGTTTCATACGCAGTGAATCAAGTGTGTCAATTCATGCATGAACCAAGATCACAACACAAGGAAGCAGCAGAAAGAATACTGAGATACTTGAAGGGTACAATACATTACAAAATGGTCTTTACGAAGGGATTAACAACTCTCACAGCATACTCTGACGCTGACTGGGAAGGATCAGTAGACGATCGTCGATCAACAAGAGGTTACGATATCTATCTAGGATCTAATCTAGTATCATGGTCGTCGAAAAAGAACTACAGTTGCACGATCCAGCACTGAAGCAGAATACAGAACTTTAGCACATACGGCTGCGGAAGTAGTTTGGCTTTGTTATTTGTTAAAAGATTTGAACGTCAACCTCACAGGGACACCAAAAACTATTTATGACAACAATAGCTCCATTAGCTTAGCTTCTAACCCAGTGATGCACTCACGTATGAAGAATGTACACATTGATTATCACTTCGTCCGGGAGCTAGTTCAAACCAAGGCGATAAACATTAACTATGTACATACACTACAACAAGTAGTGGACATCTTTACAAAGTCATTAGCTGCAGTGAGGTTTGTGGCTCTACGAAACAAGCTTAAAATTGCTTAGGCAACTACGCGCTTGAGGAAGGATATTAGCCATACAACTCATATGAATAAACATGACTAGGATTACCATATCACACAATCACATGTTACATATGGAAATCACATGGGAGTCTATTGTATATGTATCATCCATATTTATATATAAAAGAGCATTTTGTAAAGTTAATGAAATATAAGAAATGATATTCATTCCTCTGATTCATTAAATAATAGTCAAAGTAAAACTTTTAAAAACAAAAAAAAATTAATCAACTATTTATCTATTTACATATATATGAAGGTAGATAAATTAAATGAAAAATTAAATCATAAAATTTAAATGATCCGTTCGTTTAATTATTTGTAAGTGCAATATGCATCAGCTATGTGGGATAGGAATTCCATTTATTTTTTATATGGGGAATATTTTGTCATTATCTGTGGGAAAATATAATTTTATTTATATTTATTTTTGTTTTTATTTTTTTCTTTTCTACTTGGCCAAACTGGTCCCACCATCCACTAGGTAAGCCCGCATAGTTGGGCCTAGCAGTATCAACTCAGCTGCCATCCCACACCAATCTTACCTCCTCTCTCTATTATTCAATAATTAATAGCAGGAGAAATCAACCAAAAACCACAAAAGCTTATTATGCGTTTCTTCTTACTCTTCTCAATTCCGACCGATAACAGATTAATGAAACATATGGGATCTGTTGAATTCATTTCCATGAATTATAACACCCTGACTTCAAGATAGCTAAGCAAATCAACCAGCTACGAGTAGGTTCAATTCTAAAACACTAGAAAGTACATATTTCCTCGGTCGAACTCCATTCTTCTGCATTTCATGAAAAACCTTCAACGCCTCCATAAAATAACCACCCTTTATATACCCATCAATCATCGCACTCCAAGAGACATCGTCTCTTTCAGGCATCTTGTTAAAAAACTCCTGAGCTATTTCAATCTTCCCAGCTTTGGCATACCCAGAAATCATAGCATTCCAAGACCCACTATTTTTATCCGGCATACTCTCAAACAAAGCGTATAGCAGAATCCAAATCCCCACATTTCAAATACCCATCGATCATTGCATTCCAACAAATAATTGTTGGAGAATATTCATGTAACAGTAAGCAAACCAAACAGAAACTTGAAAAGAGTTAAGGGTTAGAACAAATAACACACTTCAGACAATCACACAAGCACAGAGAGATGGAGTCGCCTGTTCAACAGACTGCCTTTAACTCGATATTTGTCAGATACACCTTTAGAAAGATGTTGTGATACCAACCCAGTTAGCAAGACTCGTTGACCCGTTGTGATCTTAACAGTAGAAGAAAATGAAGAAATAAACTAGTGCGCATACAAAGCAAGAAGAGGGGAAAAGTCATCAGGTCAGTCCGACTGGGGTAAGTAAAAATATGACTTTTGTTTTTCTTTTAAAGAAGAAGAAGACTGTTGAATTTTCAAACGGTCACACCAATGGTCGCGCCAAGGCTCACGCAAAAGCACACGCAAGCTCCGCAAGCCCGCGGCCCGCGGTGCTTCGGTTTGAAGCACCGCACATGTATGCATTTGCCCACTAGTCCATATCCAATCCACTAGTTCTTTTTCCTTATATAGAACGTTTGTGGTAATGAGGATAAACTTCCTCCTTGGTTTGCCCAATATGGGACAAACCAAAGGTTTCTCATTCACTAAGAAGCGAAAACGGATGGCTCTATTTTTCCACCCCAAGTTTGGACTAGTGATCCTAGATCCCTTTAAGATATATTAAGTAACAAAATTCATTTTAAGTAAAAAATCCATTTTTAATTCTAACAATAACATCAGACTCACCCTCGCTCTTATCAAGCATTCTCCGTGCTTCAGTTAACCGTCCACAAGCCGAATATATTTGAATACCAGCACTTGTAATGTACCCATCTCCACCAAGTCCATACTTAAAAACATGCCCATGGATCTGAACACCAACATCAATCGCTCTTGCTGCCGTACACGCCTTAAACACAGGCGGATAAGTAAACTTATTAGTCACAGAATTAAACACCATCATATTAATATAAAAAAATATTGCTTTGTTAGGGTCATGATTTTCTAAACAACCTTTAATCATTGAGTTCCATAAGAAAGGATGTGGTTGAGGAATAGAGTTGAACACTTTGCGTGCAATGGATAAACTGTTATTGAAGTATGGGTTTGAGTAACATTTAACTAATGAACCAGCAGTGAAATTGTCTTGTGATAAACCATTTCTGATAACAAAAGCATGGTTTGTTTTAAAAGTTGGATTGATTTGTTGCATTTTGTGTTTAAGAGATTGTTGATTGTTTCTTGGGAGATTCTAGTAATGGGTTGCTGAAGATGTTCATCTGATAGTAGATGATAATGATGATAAGGAGTAGACGAATCTGTGGTTGTTATTGTTGTTGTGTTCATTATCTTTTCTTTCTTGGTAAAAAAAAAGATTGAAGTCCACTGTATGTTTGCTATGTTTATATACCCCATTTAATTCCCCACCCCACTCACTGGCCACTGCTTTAGTGCAGCAACACCATACTTATCCTTACACTTCGTTGCCACCGGGTTTATTTTTGTGTACGTAAGTAATTGGAAAGCCACTTTTTTTCAAAAAAAGGCCACCACTATGGACTGCTGCCTCTTTTGTAAAACGGAATCGGACTCTTCTCCTACCGGTTATGGCTTGAATTTACAGTCAATCTTACTTCCGATAGGAACAGTTGGTAACTAGATCAAAATTTTCTGTTATTTTTAGTATTCGTAATTGATGAGGATGTTGACTATAGGATTCGAACGGGATAGATGAAATCTAAGGTTGGTTGGTTGGTTAAAATTGGATTCTACTTGGAATACAATTATCTCAATTTTCACTAAATTGGGATATTCGACTACAATCGACAGATATCTTATAAAAACTCTGTCGATTTTAATTGAGTTCTTCGTAAATGAAGAACATTAATCAGAATCGATAGGATCGGCGTATAAATACATGCCTATTATTCTGGGTTATAAAAAGGTCACAAAAAATGGTGAAATTTTTATTTATTTTTATTTTAATCTAACTAAAATAAACCCTTCGTTTTAACAAAAGTGATAGTAATACTTTTATTGAAACAAAGCAAGTATAATAAATTAACAATTAATATAATTAATTAATACTAATTAATCAGGAATGTAGTATCTGTTAATAAAAAATATTTTTTATTTCAAAGTAATCCTCTTTTTATTTATTTTTATTTATTGATTTTTGTAGCCTCAATTTAGCCCGGATATTTTGGCCGACAAGATAAAGACTCTAGGAGCCGCCACAAATTTTGGGTTCGTGGACATTATGCGCGAGGTGCGTAATAGATTTTGGATTGGGTGAATTATGGCCGCCGTAGGTCCCAAATAGTTGTGCATGTGCATCTTGCAACTACCGAGAGGGACTCTAAAATAAAATATTTTTTGTTGGTAGTTATCAACGTCTTGTCAATATGTCCGAGTGGTTAAGGAGACAGACTTGAAATCTGTTGGGCTTCGCCCGCGCAGGTTCGATCCCTGCTGTTGACGGAGATTTCTTTTGCAACACAATATAAGAATTCTGGGTAGGTTCAAGGCAAGTGACTTTAAGGTTCTCTGCGAAGGTCTAATCCTGGGTAGGGTATAATCGACTTGTGAAGAAACTGCAACTTCCAAATCCAATTGTGTTGCCACCAGAGAGTGTTACATGATCTGTAGCGTCGAGACTTTTAGCAGCCAGAGCTATGCTGAGGGCAGTTGTTTGCACAAAATACAAAATATCCTTCTCAGAGTAGATAAAATCTGAGCCTACGACATCTAAAACACAATGTTCATCGAGACATGTATCCAAGTAAACTGAATTGTAAAAAAAAAAAAGGCTACAAAGAATATGGTCATACTGATTCTCGAAAGACTTTCTGGTGTCACCACTACCTCGGTGACACAACAAAATTCAAGCCTTCAAGTCCAACAGCAATGGAATGATAGATGGATTTAATGCTCTAACCAAGTGAATTAGAAGTGGAGGGAATCCAAAAAGTCTCTTTCACTAATAAAGTGAATCAAGCTCTTATTTGTTTTTTTCACTACCTTGCTTTTCTTCCATGACGGAATTTGGTGATGATGAATTGATTGCCGGAGGGACGGATAGCATCTAGCTCTTGCCAAAACTGACCTTAAATCAATGTATAAACTTCTATGGCCAACCAAGCAAATCCATACTCAACTGCAGGAAATGAATGACCATGGTAAATCTATACATACAATTCATACTATGTTTTTGTCAATGTATAGCATATGCAATGCAAGAACTTTCCAACTGCAAAATTAGTACAAGACCGTTAACAACCAAAATACAACTTGAAACTAATAAATAGCCTTCATTAAGGGGAGTAAGATCAACATATTCGACTAGACTTGTAAATAGACTCGAAGCACCAGTATCAACTCAAGACTATGATACATTTTGAATCACTTGTGAATGATGCTTTCTCAGTAGATAAGCTTACAAAACAATAAAGAGTAATCAAACTGATTCCATAAAAGGGCTAGACAAAAGATGAACACATTGAACAGAATGGTTCAAATTAGAAAAACCACTAAGCAATTCTTGTATTAGGTCACCAATTCCCCCTGTAGTCTTGGGGGTATGACTTTGTTTTTCCAATCAAACTTTTTACAGAAAGTTCTGATAGAAAAAATATTAACATCAAAGTAATATTAGCATAAGATCTTCACCTGCTAAAACAGCATATTAAGAGTGTTAGCGTACATACACATTACAAAGACACTCAGATATCTCAAAAGACATACATGCAATAATTATGCTACATAAATTCAGAACCTCTATGAGCCATATCCTATAGAGGGTATAACTAACAGTAAACCCCATCAATTTAGCGAGCCACTAACTGTTCACACAAGTTCTAGCAAGACAAAGACAACTAACACATAAAAAGCTCAAACCGCAATCAATTAAAAGCAGAGTGAGCCTATGGTCCCATGCAAAATCAAAAAACTACAGCCTTTGATATAAAGAAGAATCACCTTATATTGAAATTCAAATTGGAATCACCTTCTGCACTTTAGTTTCCATTTCCTTCTTCAACTTGTACACATAGTAGTCTAGAAATTCGCTTTCCAAGTTGTCATCTTTTCTTAGCTATTGCATTAGCTCTCCCCTAATGTGTATGAATGAGCCATCTTCTTAGCTTGAAACAGATTTTAGTAGTTCTTTGATGCTTACTCTTCGGATGCTTATGCAGATGTTCGTGGGAACAGTTACTACATTGTCCTTCGCCAGAACAGGTACTACCACCTTATCCTTCAGTGGAACAGCATAACTTAATTCGTGCATACCTTTGAATCCCGGCACTCCACCTTACAAAGCTCAGGTTGGGAGATCACCTTATCATCAGCTGCAGCTCTATATCTCCGAGTCTTAGTTTTACGCTGATTCAGTCTTGCTTCATTTAGGATGAAACAATAGTTTTTTACACCTGGTGTGTACATCATTAGAATGTTTTCAATATGTGAAAAGGATTAACTCCAAAGGCTTGGCATATCACTGATATTCAAAAACATGAGTTTGTAACAAGAAACAATGAATGGAGGAGTAAGATTACCTGTTCGGGCTTGTCTTCCAGATGTCAGGGTCCATTTCGGGGCTGCATTAAATTGAAAAGTGTAAAATATTATAATAATAGATAATGTGGTAGTACGTGCATTATAAAATAATAGTCAGAACCAGCAGCACAGGGTAGCACTAAATATGGAACAACATTATCCATAAACTTTTGCGAAAAAAATTTCTATTTGGATCCAGTTGGATATGGTAGAAGTACCTCCTAGGAAACACAAAAAGCAGCTCACACCCTAGCAGCATCCTTGGGCTATCAATAGCCGTAATTGGATGAAGAAGACACTTGTTTAAAGAGAAAAAAATTATATCTCTAACTAGGAGCATTTCAGAAAACAAAAATGGTCCCAAGTTGCTTTTCAGCATGGACATAACTCAAAACTAGGTCACAAATCTTTAAAACACGGATATCCAAACTAGATCAACCACTTAAAAGATGCATTAAGCTGAAACCAAAGGATAACATCGTGGAAACGGCAAGGGAATGTAGTGAACACAGGAAGGAATTCAAAGTTAGTTTAGGTTGCTTTTAAACTTGGAAAATATAAGGACACTATCAGGAAATGTAATAGACCAAGAGATACGTTAGGTAGTCATGTTAGATTATTCAGTTTATCCAAAAGCTCATAATTTCAAGTTATGCAGGAATAACAAGATGTGATTCATGTTAAGACAATTCATCATTCACATTTATTTCAAATCACTCAAAGAAGAGACTACTATAGTCTTATTCAATCAATCAATCATATCGTATCCAAATTTCCCCAAGTCTATCTATGTATACCTCATCTTGTTTAGTAGTATTAGGCTTCGTACCAGATCCAGATGCTTATCTGATTTCTTCGTATTCTGATTAAGGAGTTCATCTTGGGATGCACCTTCTGAAGGACCAGCAATATCAGCAATTTCCGAAGAAGATTTTCTTTTCCTTGGATCACATGAGAGTTCATCTCAGTAACCATTTTGATCGAAAATGCTATAGATCTAAAAATTGATGATGATTCTTATAAAAACCCCATTTCTGAGTCCGCTCATACAGATTATCCAAATCTAACCACCACTTTGTTTTCTTTCTTTTCTTCCTCCTCTTGTGATGATTGCTTATTACAACACCTGCTGCTGCTTCCATATCTTCTTTGTTTCTTAGTCTTGTTCCTTATTAATCTACGATACGAGTCATGTTTAGTACCATTTTATAAAATTGTTTTTAAAAATTATTTTTTAGTATTTTTAAAATATACTTTTTTTTTATTTATTTTATAATAAATTTTAAAAAGCTGTTTGGTATAACTGTCTTTAAAAACATCTAGTTTTAGAAGAAGAAAAAAAAACAAAAAAAAAAATAAAAATAGTTTTTTTTGTTTTTTTGTTTTCGAAAACAAAAAACAGACAGAAAACGTTTTCGAAAATCATAGCTACCAAACGTATTTTCTTATGTTTTTCATTTTCTTTGTTTTATAAAACGGAAAACAGTTTTATAAAACGATACCAAACAAACCCAAAGACAATCTCTCCAAATTGTTCAGAGAGTAAAGTGTAGTGATCTCAAAGTGCATAGCTAAAACTAACCAAGGGTTTTGTAAACTTTTGTTTTGACTCTTGGTTAGGAGTGTGATAGTTTTTGGGTTAATTACGCCCAAATTTTCAGTATCTTACTTTATCATTTACTACCCAGAAAAAGGTAACTCCTGGTATTGTAAATCAAGCAACGAGCAATAGGTAGTGCCTTCGCACCGGATACCTACCAGTGGCTCTGTGAGCATATTATGGTTTTGATAAGATCAAGGGCTATGGGATTATCCCCTCAATTAAAATGAATTTTTTTATCAAATTTGATGTTATTACGAGTAGAGAGGATTTTTATAAAATATGATCTAGGAGTCTTATTTATATTAGGAAACTAACTTATTATTTTACTTTATCAATTGAATTTTAGCTTAAACTAATAAAAGGGTCACCAGTTCATGAATCTTTACTACGTATATATTTAGTAATATAAAATTAATGACACTAGTTGTAAATGAGGATGGGAAGATAGGTACGTTTCATATATATATATATATATATATTACTTGATGTTTCAAATGCATTTTCTCACATAGTATAACATGTTCATGGATTTAGTTGTTGTGCACCCTTACATACGATCAGATGATTGGGTAATCGAAAACCAGTGAAATGATCTTCTTATTTTGATACTGTAAGATATTTCTTTTGAGTACATTTAAGGTCGTCTTTGATACTAAACTATTCTTTGTGTAAGGTTATTGGAACTTAGAGAACTAAGATTTATACTAGACTTTTTAATGGAGCGTGAAACCCACTTCTTTGATTTTTCGTCGTGTACGTCTGCTCCTCATTGTACTGTAGCCAAATTGATAGTCTAAGAATTTAGATTTTAAAAGATTAGGCAATTGTCTTTGTTTTAGATTTCATTTCCTTTGATTATCTTTGCGGAAGGTATACCGTTCGTAGTTTTTTTTAGTCGAAGGTGCTATTTATACCCCGTTAGAGGTTTGTGCCAGAGTATGGCAAATAAAATGAGATGGTAAATGTAACCACCATTTTGTCTCATTCGTACTGCATTTAGTATCCCATCCCCTTTGTTCTGAGATCTGGTGCAAATGAGTACAAATTACATTTCTAGAGATTGAACTTGAATTGTGCTAAACATGCGATGCTTGTAATTTATGCAAGGTCACGGGGTGTTGGTGCTTGTGTTGTTACTCCTACTTTTAGTTTTCTCTCTTTTCGTTCATATTTCTTTGTTATGTGTTGTCGTTCATTGATTCTAGTTTTCACATTTTATGGTCCCATGCCGGAATACTGAGTTCGATTTAATAAGATGACTTATTTTGACCGAGTTATATGTAGACACATTTTTCTGTCTAATTTGTTTATAATTCTTTGTAGTATTAGTGCTCGATTTTATATTTATTGTGTGATTTTATGTGTTTGTAGGTATCTTTGGGAGATAAATATTTGTGAAAAAATTGGCTCAAAAAGTTGTTAAAGACACCCGGAAAAATTACTAAAGCCACCGAGGCTGATTAATAAAGGCATCTAACTTTTCGATAGGGGCACCCCTTCTTCATTATCCAAAAATTCGAAAAAGGGCAGGAACCAACTTCTTATGTAAAGAGTTCCTGATTTAGGTTGAAATTGATTTTTGAGGGATTTTAAAGAGTTTAAACCTTATCAACATGAAGCAACAATCATTAGAGGATGAAACATGTAAATTACAAGAGTTTAAAGCCGTGAAACAAGCTGGAAAATCCATGTTTTTGCCGGAAAAGAGTTTCCTTCTCTGTTTCGGATAATCAAGAATCTGAGTTTTTTTTGGATTTTGTTTTGGGTCTTTATCGAGTTAGGAGGAGTTGTTAGGGTTTTCTAAACCTATAAATAGCAAATAGGAGGAAATAAAAACAAGTGGGAGGCTCGGGAAGAAAACAAGAGGAAAAAAGAAAGTTCTGCTGCTGAACGTGAAGAACAGGGATACGACGACGATTTCTTTAACTGTTCTGCAACGTTTATCTTCAGCTGCAACGGTTTCTTCAACCCATCTGCAACGGATATCTTTGCATCTGCAACGTTTATCTTCAGCGTAAACACTTTTCTTCTATAACAGTGAAAACAGTGGTCTGCAACGCAGTTACACGTTGCGAACCATTTGTTTTATTATTTTTTCTTCTTTTACACACTTTTGAGCCATGACTAATTGTTTTGAGAGTGTGTACATCATGAGGAGCTAAACCCAACCACTGGGACAATAGAGGAAACCATATTTCATGAATGAATGGTAACTATTTTTGATTCTTAATAACTTTCGCATTGATTTTTAATTTATTTATGATTTTTCTTAATTAGTTGTGATTTTGTTTGATGGTGTATGCTGGGACTTAAGAGCTTTTGATGCGTCATGCTTTTGATTTACAGTTAACGTTTTAGAAATCTACTTTGGCAAAGAAACAGAGTCAATAAAATCTTTGTTAAAGAATCATTGTAGAAATCATTCAAAAGTGATTTTGTTGGAATCCTGAGTTATAGTTCTTCCTATTATTGTTAAAATCTTTTACTTATTTTCTAGTTTAAATTAAAAACGAATCTTCACAAGTTTCAGCGGACGAACTATTTTTACCACTTTTCTAAAACGATCAAGTTTTTGGCGCCGCTACCGCGGACTTGTTCTTAGATTTGTTTATAGGTTAGTTAATTTAATAATATTTTTATTTTTTTATTTTTACTTGTTCTATTTTATGTTTTTGGGTATTTTTCTTTGTATTAAAGGTTCGGATCAAAAAAGAAATTGGAGCCAAAGATTATATTGATTGATTAAAGACTTGGAGTCAAAGATAAATAGAAACGAACAGAAAAAGAAGATAATTTTATTTTATTTTATTTTAGTTTTTAGGGTTTTATTTATTTCTGTTTTTAGAAAATTGTATTAAAAAATCTTTTATTATTTTGTATTTTTTCTTTTATTTTTGGACTTTTTCTTTGGACTTTGGACTTTATTTTTTTTAGACTTTGGACTTTATTATTTTTAAACCCTACAGAAGGGTAATTGAATATAAACTGCAAAAGGGAAGGACGACAATTACGATATTGTCTCAGCCCCTCGGGTTCATACACTGACATAGGAGTCGGTGGCCTGAGCCGACTTTAACGGTTCATCGCCCGTCTAAAACGGGAGGTAAGACTCTAACCACCCACGAATCCCATGTTAGTGGATTTTCTGGACTCCTTCGTGTGCATATATGCTGAAGACCTGAATACGGATTTACTTTTCTAGTAAAGAGCAAGGACTGGCTATACAAGATAAGGACTCGGATTTCATCATCGTTTCCTTCTTGCCCGCTTTAGGAACACGTTACCAAACGCGAACCTAAGATTAAAATTTTGACTAGAAAAAGACTGATAGGGTAACAAGCTTATAAGAAAGTCATTCAAAATGACTATATTGGTTACTCTGTTAGCCTAACTCAAAGTTCAGGAAGATTATTTTAAGTAGATTCGAGCCGCCTTATAACCCAAGGAAACGTTTCCAAAGAGGCAGGGTTATGTAAGCTCCTTAGAGCTTATCCTGTTTCTATTCGACTTAATCTAATTCAGATCATTCTAAGATATTTGCTAAAAATGTAACTAGTTTCCTTTTGGTAGAATAGAAGCTGTTCTAGAAACAATATAAGTGGAGCCATCATGCTTTTTATTTGCTAGATTCAGTAGGTTTGATTTGGTTGAGTCGTCCTTGTTTGTGTAAGTTTAGAAACCCCGTCCAGTAGGATTTATTTTTAAAGTTTATTTTTGTGAATATATTTGGAAGTTTTTATCAGAAAATGTCGAACTGGTATTATAAGGACCAATACAATGAATATCCGACTGAATTTCAAAATAGACATTGTCTGTACCATCAACATGGTGTGGATAGTAGTCGGAGACCATCACTAACCTTTTGGGGGTTATTGCTCGTACCAGGGTGATCCCAATTACTATTCATATACACACCTGTCATATGAACATGAAAATGAAAAATTCGAGTTCTTTGTCTTAGAGGGATGCCCTAAAGCAGTTGCGATCTAGTACTCACCATGAACCTATTATGCCTCTAGAAGAATCATTGAAGCAGTTGCGATCCAGTACTCATCATGAACCTATTATGCCTCTAGAAGAATCACTCAAAAAGTTATCTGAGATGACACATAGGTTTGAATTAAGTGTGAGAGGAAAAAATAGTAGTCCAACTCTTTTTATAGAAGAATCACACGAGCATTTGCGATCTAGTACTCCTTATGATCCATCTGTTTATCTAGAAGAATCCCTCAAGAAGTTAACTGAGAATACAAATAGGTTCGTATTACGTTGGGGGGGAACAATTAGTAGTCCAACTCTTTCTCTAGAAGAATCCCTCAAGCAGTTGACTGAGAATACAAATAGATTTGCATTAAGTGTGAATGAAAGTCTTGCAAAGAATAATATTGCTCAAAATTATCTTAATTTCCAATATAGTGTTACCCTTGATAATTGTTCACCTAGTCAAGAGGACGAGGATAGAATTGGTAACACTACTTATTTAGACAAGGTTCAAACATCTTCATATTATTATGATGATGAGGATAGTATTGGTGAAGAACTTGAAATATACAGGCAGAGTGATCAGGAAATTGTCACTCCAATTGTGTTTCATGATGATAGTGTTATTTTTGGCTCAAGTCCAAATAATTTTAATGATTATTCACTTATTCAAAAGGAAGAGGATTTAACTAGAGATACCACTGTTTTAGACGATGTAGAATTTTCTTGTTTTGAAGCTGATAATGGTTTAGAGGAACGGGTTTATCTTGAGAATACTGTTTTAGAGTCCAACGATTTAGAAACAATAGTCTTAGATACCAAAGATAGACTCGTAGAGATTTTAAATATGAGTGAGTATGCACCACCTGATTATAACCTAGAAGAAGCAATTGACTATTTTCAGGAATCTGGCGATCTAGAAATTAGGGAAACTGTGAATAGTGTATCTAAAGACACTGAAAATTCTAAGTTTAGGGGTGACTATCATTCTCCCTGTGCTTTACCTTTGACTCTTAGAAAGGTCCCTAACTCGGGACTTGACTTATGCACCTCTACCATTTTACAAGATCATCTTCAAACTAGATTAACTGAGCTTGTTGATGTCCATAAAGAAGTTAAATTGTTAGAAACACATCCTCTGGTCGATGTGGTTTACCTAGGAAATAATACCAATATTGACTTTGTTTTCCCACCAAAATATTTTCTTCCATATGGGAACGTATGAATTTCAAATGTGTCGGTTATTAAGTTTTAAGACTAAGCCTAATTACTTTAGGGAATTAAAATTGACACATTTTCTTAAGAATGACTACCATTTTCATAGTAGTCAACTGTGTGAGGCGAATCTGATTGACTTGAGGATCCACAATTATTCAGGTTATTATTATGTGCTTCAAATTTATTAGTTGAGTTACTCCAGACTTTACAACTTGATCCTCTGGATCCTACCTATGAGGAAATTCAGCCTAAAGAGATATATCTAGACCCTTTCGTAGATCCCGAACTTGAACCTCAACTAGATGTAGTTGTCTTAAACAAGACACTAGATAGGGATAAGGTTGTACTCTGTTTGTTCACTTTCTGGACCTGTTGCAGTTTCCTTATATTTTGGATAACATTATTTTATTCAGATGATCCGTAGTTGTTCCGGCTATTGTTATATTATTTTATGAGATGACTAATTCTTTCTTAGTCTGGTTGAAGACTTTAAACTTAACACTTATTGGGAGGTAACCCAATATCTTTCCTTAACTCCTTTCCTTCGATTGGTAAGGGAGAAACTTTTAAATTATACTACTTCCTTCCTAAATTTTAATCTAGCTATAACACTAATTCTCTGACTTAACTAGTGGTGGGAGTTCTTCCTCTTTAAATGGTGGGAGCTCTCTGACTAAATATTAGTTTAGCATGAGTGATCTAGCTAGAGAATGGTGGGATTTCTCTGACTAGATGACCCTTTCCCTCATGCTAAACTAGTGTTTAAAATAGGTGGGAGTTCTCTGACTAAATATTAATCAGATGACCCTTTCACTCATGCTAAATAGCTTTTTATGAAAGTTTCAAGCACCTAGTTTCAAAGATTTTATAATCATATATAGAGGTATAAGTATAACTATGTATATATTTCTCTTCTTTTACAGGGATTGTGGTTTCTGTTCATCTCAACTTCCTCACTCTGCCTTACGATACTTCCTCACAAGGATTGGTGTCATAAGATAGAGTCTCCACTATTTTAAACTGCTTTAGTTCTTTTCGGATTAGGCAGGGCTGGTTTTAGTTCTTCTTCTGTCACAGATTTCCTAGGACATCAAGTGAAGGAAAAATTGAACGAGCAGGATGAGGAGAGCAACATCTCCATGAGAATTCAAAAAAAGTTAATGCTCATAGTGATATTTGAACGTGGAAAATGGTGCTTGGACTCTTTTCTGAGGTTTTTGGAAGATGTAACGTGCCTATTAACTTACTTGGTCATTTTTTATGAAACCAAGTCTGATTTGAGTATGTGCTTCTACTGTAATCAAACTAATACTATGAACTTTATATGACAGTATAGCCAGCATATATGTTAGTAGTAATTCGATACCAATGAGAAATTCAGTTGAAATTTAGTAATCATGGTTACTAGTACTTAGACCTTTTAATATAAGTTGTGTGTGTCCTTAATGTGACTGTGATGTGAATACATATTTAATTGGGTTATTTATCTTGTTATGCTTGTATGTGCCGGAAAAGATAGTTTACTACAAACTACGGATGGGCTAATGTCCACATTTTGGGTTATGTTGTTTATGTGCGTATGTTTATACCTATTCTTTAATCAGTTTACTTGATATCAAAGAAGAGATAGTTGTTACGTTATGGGTACGTAGTTCATATTATCTAAGTGAAGAATGACGAACTACGGTCGTGCTTGATCCCTTTCAGCAACGGAGAGGGTACGTAGGAAGCGGTTATGCGGTTCAGCACAACTACTTAAGGTTGTTCATATCGTCAGGAAAGAGTTGGTTACTGTCAAGCAGTTCATACCATCTACTCGGAGATGATTGCAATCTTAGCAATTTATGTTGTTAGTAAGACGTAGTTGCAGTTAGCTTACTGCATGCTCATACTACCTTGAGAGATGATTGTAATCTCTTTGAGGTTGTTCATATCATCTAATGAGAAATGAAGGGTGATTGTTGGATACCAATTCATATCACCAAATGAGACTTGGAAATCGTTGTTTCCATCTGAGGCAATTCATATCATATGGAAAGAATGGTTAATTTTTATGATGACAGTTCATACCATTGATTTGGAAATGATTACTAACTCTCTTGAGTAGTTCATGTCATTTTTAAAAGATAGTTTGTTGAGCTTGACCTAGTATTGTGAATTGCCAGACCCATTGGGGCTCCCACCTACGGGTGGCTACCCAAAAGACCGTTACATGTAAAGGTGGATGGTATATGGCTACTCTGACATTGGCAGTGTCCATCCCTCACTCGTCTAATACGATGTGTGTTGTCAGGCTTTAATTGTCTCCCACATACAGATAGGAAACCTGGAAGACCGTTAGCGTAACGTTGGTTGGTATCCGACTACTCTGGCAGAAGATATTGTATTTTCACAATAGAACGAAAAGAATCATATGTAGGATCTGATGACCCTTGAAGTATAAAATAAACGTTTACTTTCTTATAAAGGAGTTTGGTAAAAATAAAAATGGTCCGAAAAACTTGAAAGCCTGGTTTCTTGAGTGGCGTATCGGGAAGTTGGTACGGACCAAGCGGGTCGAAACCCGACCCAATGAAGCGAAAATTTTCCGGTCCTTCACACATGAGTATGTCACTTTATTTTATTGGTTGAAAATTAGACGGTCATGTATTCATATCTAAAACTAGACTAGGGTTTGAGACCCAGAATTATCGAAGAACTCTAAATAAAATTGGCACAATGCAGTGGTTAACGATGGGATGTTGCCATACGATTATGTGTAGAAGCTTAACCTAGGTTAAATCTGTGTGGTTCTTGCGTCGGATTGCTTAGAATAACCCCAATTCACGAAAACTATTGTTTTCATTGGGTTAAACTTGTGTGGCTCTTGCGCCAAGTACTTATTAATTGACAAGGATTCAAATAGTAGCTCTTGCGCCTTTGATGATACAAGGAGTTTTGCCTGAGTAAGCCTGCGATAGGATGCTCTAGGGTTATTATACAAGAAGGATTTAACGTTAACCCAAATCGATTGACGAGCAGGTTTTGTGAGGGAAGATGAAACCTAAAACCATATTTTTTTCCTCTCTGATAATATTTATTTTTATTAGTATAGTTTAATTTATAATTTACAATCCTCCTCTGGTTACATTAGAAGTTGAAAACAAATAACAATTATGCAACTCCTCGTGGGAACGATCTTTACTACTGCTATACTACTTGTTAGTATTAGTGGGAAACATCTAATGTAATTTGTTGCATTTACGACACATATCAAACTTTGGCGCCACTTTCAGGGAGCAGTGAATTTTTTTTTTCGAGATTTCTTTTTGTTCTGTTATACATTTTTGTTTTAGTGTTTTTTCAGGTTTGTAGGTTTTTCGTGGTAGAAACAACTCGTTAATGGAATTCGTCATCCGTTAAAAGTGGAAGGTAGATTCTGAAAACAGGTTTTAACATCACTTTGTTTTTGTTTTTATATTTTTAATTGGATTTTTTCATAATTTCTTGTGTAGTCGTCATGTTTCTTTATGGAAATAACATGTATGATCTACAAGATCAGGTATATTATGGTGGTAATCAGTTTAGTTATTATTCTCAACCTTTTGCACTTCCAACCGACCATGTGATACAATCATAATCAATACTTTGGTTTGGATCAATACCCTACAGAATCTTTTAGTTATTCTCATACGTACAAACAACCTTATGGTGGATATGTAGGTCAACAATCACAAAGAAAGTGGGACAATTATACTCCTGATTGGCTCCACTCTAGTTGTATGCAGATTTTAGATTAATCAAATGACATACAACATAAACTAGACCAGCTTGATCCAACACTTAATAAGGAGAGCGTTGCACCAACCGAATTCTTCAATAATACACCTAACCCGACTCCTGATTATATTTATGATCATTCACTCGGGAAGAGTCGTGGTTTAGTGATCATATAGTAAGTAATGGTGGAAAACCTGTGAACATAATAAAACTCTCAAAAAAACTATATCAGTTGGAAGATGATGTAGCACCGAAAGAAATTAGTAGTACCATGTGAGATCGATGAAACTAACTAAAGCTATATAAGACTAAGCCATTACATTCAATTCAAACTAAACTAAAGATCCTCATTCAGGTAGAGGCGGTGGAGCATATTGAAACAAAAAGGGAGTGAAACAATGAAACTCCATAAGGGTGTAGAAAAAAACTTCGGAATTGAAATATTTACCATTAGATAACTTCCATACCGGTTGAGTTATTTGTACCAGCAATTTTACAAAAACATAAATAAATCAAGTACCGAAATAAGGTAACAAATTATTACAGAATCTGGTAAAAAAGTTTGGATTATTTCATACCACTTTCTCATCAATTTCATCGGGAAATCTTGCTCGTTTGATGCTCATTACTAAATCCGCAAGTGTTACTTCCCTACTAATTATCTGAAAACGACAAGACAGTCTTTGAGCATCACACATTCTCGGATTTCCGATTTTTTCGCAAACATTACAAAAATAATGTGTCAAAAATTCAGATACAACACACCTTGATCATTATTGATAGTATCAATTGTTTTAAAAACATAAGCTCTATACAAATAGTTGAATCCTCCTTTTGAATAAACTTCGGACAATGAACGTTGGGAGTCAATTGAGTGAGATTAGCAACAAAAAAAAGTGAAATTAAAAGATATTTGTTGGAAATTATGGAAGTAAAAAGATGTGATTTTTAAATGGGAGAGATTTGAATTTATAGATGATAAAATCATAACCGTTGGATAAACTAGTCGGTCTTGGATGAGGCTTGGCCGATTGGCCAAGTTTAAATCAATCGTAGACGACAAATACTTAGTTTGAGCATTTACCCATCCGTTTTACCCTATTCCACGATGGGTGGCAATGATCAAATTTGCCTATTTGGCCACGCCACCGTTGTTGCTCTTACATGGTAAAGTTATACCAATACACAAAAAGGTCCATCAATAAGAATACTGGAATTGGAGGAATGGAAGTCGACATTCGAATTCCTGGTACTACTGTAGACATTAACTCACAAGGCCTTTAGGCCCTTTACTAAG
The DNA here is from genome assembly GCA_023531435.1 of Papaver californicum. Classification (NCBI taxonomy): domain Eukaryota; kingdom Viridiplantae; phylum Streptophyta; class Magnoliopsida; order Ranunculales; family Papaveraceae; genus Papaver; species Papaver californicum. Next base: position 92,911 of record JAJJMC010014853.1, read on the forward strand.
GATCATTCTACATGGGTTGAATTCGTGAAATACCCTCAGAATTCGATATATATGTGAAGACCAAGATCGGTTTTCGAGCAACCAAATCTTATAGAACATTTTTGTTTAATGTTCAGGTTACTCTTGTTCTAGTAAAATCTGCATCGATTGGTATTGTCTACATCTATACATGTAATAAAGAAAAATAGATTTGATATTTGGTAAGGGTGCACCAGGCCTCTAAAGTAGTGCAACGCGAAGGCGACAGATGCCTCATGAGTTTTTTTATATAAAATATCAGATATTAAATTATTAAAAAAAAAATTATTAATTATCTTATTTATATTTTTTAAACCTGTTGTACGATAGTAAGTGGTGAGATGATATTACGGACGATTTAAATTCAAAACTCATCACCATTTATATTAAAAAATAATAAATAAAAAAAATCATGTGTAAAAACAAAACCAAAACTAAATTAGAAACTATTCTCAGATATCAAAAACATCATTTATATCAATAAAAAATTTAGTACTAATAAATTTTCAAATTATATATATATATATATATATATCATTAAATTATTACCCAACAGTTTTATCATTCTACACCGTATTAAAACACCCTCCTATCCATTAGCAGAGGGGTTGATACGCCATTTCAAAGACACGAGACAACGAGTGGAAAGAAAAAGACTGGTTTTCAACCATTCTCATTCCAAAACGTGTCAATACATAACTGGCATGTGTTTTCTTAAACTTTCCAGGTATGTTTATACGTGTATACATCTCATTACTTATAACAATACTCTTTATTAACAAAGACATCTCAGCCGTTGATTTCTCTTACAAATATTAAAAAATGCTGCATCACTTTTTCTTCTTCTTCTTCTCTCCTTCATTTAAAACTTTCTTCACTCACCAAACAGAAACTAAGCTGTGTGACTTCTGTTCTTTTCAGGTATGAATTTGAATTCTCGGTCATATTTCTAATTCTGGTTTTTTATTTTTATTTATTTTTGTGTAGAATCTAGTAGTTGTTGTGATAAAAATGACTTTTTTTGGTTTTTTTTTTTATTGGTGATGAAATTTTCAACTGATTTGAGTAATCATCATCATATTGAATGCTTAATGTGTAGATACTGATTTTCATTTTCAGATAAATAATCAAACCCTTGATGGAATTGAGCTGAGATAATTATCATTTCAAAGATGATGAATTTCAATTTCAATTTTTTATCTGGGTTTTGAATTTGTTATTTTTTTGATGATTAAAAATTATTGTAATTCAGTTGAGAATTTAACATGGGTTTATCTTAAATTTCGTTTTCATTAATGTAATTTATTTTTTTTTGGTAAAAATAATTTAGTTGGAAAATTTTGAACTAATTTTAGTTGATTTTTAACTGAGTTGACTCAGTAGAATCGGGTATTATTGAAATTTTCTAACTGTATGTTTTTTACCTGTGAATGAATAGGGTACACTCATGTCCTATCATGAATTATGTGAAATACTTGTATATACGATGTAGAATACATGAACGTATCAAAATGAGTTATATAGTTTAGATTAGCATCAATTTTCGCATTGGGGCTGAATGTTGTTATTGTTGATCATTACAGTTGGATATTAATGGATCATTATGTGGTTTGATTAGTATTTTTTTCGACTATTAACTAGCTCGTTCTTGTACTCGAAAAACATGTATGGGGTTGATGAACTTATGGTTTTGTGATGTGTAGGAAGGTGAAACCATAAGTCCTGCGCAATACTTTGGATGGGAGAATGTCGACGGATATGAGAAATGAGGATGGACCTCAGGTTGCGTCATGTGTTTCTGATGCTCTGATGTGTAACTTCTCTACGCATGATTCAACGGAATATCAACAAAGTAATTTTGATGTGACTAGTACTTCGAATTATGGAGAAATGGATTCAGATAGAACTTTTGATCTACCGGAAACTTGCAGTTGGCCTTACAATGAGGTACAGAATATGAGACAAGAAACTTCTGAGGATTTTGATGGGATGGCTGAAGAAGCTATATTGAATTCAAATGATTCATGGTTATATTTTGCAATTCAACAGCTTTCCCCATTCGATCAAACTGTAACAGATGGCAACTATTTGGGGAATGGAGGCGAAGAAGAAGAATTTTTCAATCCATATTCATTTCCTACAAGTTCGTCAGATCTTTTGGATATTATTCCAGATTTCCAACTACAAAAAGAGCCACAAAAGAGACTACCAATCACTCTTGTTCTAGATTTAGACGGTATGGACATCAAAATTCTACATGGTTTAAGTTTTCGATTATGTTAATTTGTATATATCATAAAAATATTGTGTCATTTTCTTGTCTGGGAGAGTGTATTTATCAGTAAGATGTTCGACTTTTGACACTTTGTAATCAAGTTTAGATGTATAAGTTTAGCTTTTCTGACAAGAGATGGTGATTTTTCATCGTAAGTTTGGGGTTAGCTAATGAAAATGCATGACGTTTGCTCGTTAGACTTATTTTTGCTCATAAATATTTGTCTTTCTTTGCTACAGAAACCTTAGTTCACTCCACATTAAAAACATGTGAAGGTGCAGATTTCAGCTTTCCAGTTCATTTCAGCACGCAAGAGCAGACAGTGTATGTTCGACAGAGACCTTACCTGCGCATGTTCTTGGAGGCAGTTGCGGGTATGTTTGAAATCATCATATTTACAGCTGGGCAAAGCATATATGCAGAAAAGTTGCTCGATATACTAGATCCTGATCATACACTTATTGGTCAACGCATCTATCGTGATTCTTGTGTATTCTCAGAAGGGGGATACGTGAAAGATCTGACAATTCTCGGCCGCGATCTTGCTAGGATAGCAATTGTCGACAATTCCCCTCAGGTTAACCTTCTCCCTTGTTCTCCCTTGTTGAAAAACTTTGATTTCTACGTAGGTTTTATGAGCGATGTGGGAAGATTTATTTTTTTTAATTGAATTTTGGTAGAGTGTTATTTCAGTTCAGATTACAGATCAAGATATTATGAAATTAGCTCATGTCATTCTTTGTCCAAATGCAGGTCTTTCAACTACAAGTTGAAAATGGAATACCAATTGAAAGCTGGTTTGGTGATCCTTCAGATGATGCTTTGCTTTCTTTGTTTTTCTTTTTGCAAACACTTGTTGGAGTTGATGATGTCCGTCCAATAATCAAAAAGAAGTACGGTAGCCAAGAATAAATACTATGTTCTGTACATTGATCTCTATATTCAGTGCCGATGTATCCGATTTATCTGGAAAATCTATCCTTCCCCATTGATTGCCGAAAGCTGGGCGTTTATTGTTCATAAGTAGTAGTTGTAATCTAACGAACATACAAATTCTTACATAATAATAGCTCCTACAGTAGAAGATTATTGTTTGATCAAATCAATTTTGGCACTTTGAATCTCTGCCGAAAACTGTATATTATCTCACTCGACTTCTTAAAAATTACAGCTGACAAATGCTTTGTTAGGAGATATACATTCATTTGACAGGAAGAGACTATTCAAAGAACTAAATTCAGCTAGAACATGTTTCAAACTTCTGAAACTCCGGTATCCTCGAGAAAAATTAGCAGAAAAATTCAAAAGAAGGTATCCGAGTTTCATATATATCGTGGTACTCAGATTACGTACTCAAGAAAAATTAGCAGAAAGATTCAAAAGAAGGCATCCGAGTTTCACATATATCGTGGTTGGCTCTTAAACCTTACGTTGTCAGTGCTCCAAAGGACTTCTAATTGATACGGAATGGCTCTCAGTGCTCCAAAGGACTTCTAACTGATACGGAATGGCTTTGTTGTAAGCTTCTCGAGATAAGGTCATGCTTTATAAAAAGAATGAATGACGGTTATATCATCAGGGAACTCGTGCCTAACCTTCTCCTTCTCGTCAATCCTGCGAAGATCTTCATACCGCATTTTGGCTCTCTGAATCCCTGCCGAAGGCTGTATATAATTTTGCATCATGCGTAAACCAAATTATTCGAAGAAATACTTCTTAAAAATTACAGTTAGCAAATGCTTCTTTAGGAGATGTACATTCATTTGATAGGAAGAGAGTATTCAAAGAAGTTTACTATTAAATCCAACTAGAACATGTTTCAAACTTGTGAGACTCCGGTACTCAGATTATCGTACTCAAGAAAAATTAGCAGATAAATTGTACAGAAAATTAAGAAGGGATCTGAGTTTCATATATATCGTGGTTGGCGCTTAAACCTTATGTTGTCAGTGCTCCAAAGCACTTCTAATTGATACCGAATTGCTCTGTTGTAAGCTTCTTGAGATAAGGTCATGCTTTATAAAAAGAATGATGACGGTTATATCATCATGGAAGTGGCGCCTAACCTTCTTGTCAATCTTGCGAAGATCTTCGTAACGCATTTCTCTTTTTCTAGCCGCTTCATGGAGCGCTGCTTTTAGAAGTATTTTAGCACTTCCCTGCACCAACAGAAACTTGTCAGCCCAAACTAAGGCTGAATTCTCTAACACTTAAAAGTATCAATTCAAAATACGAAATAATTTTTTTTTGCATAGACAAGAAACAAATTGTTCAAATAGTCGCCAACGACTAGATGTTATTTAACATGTTCTGCAAAGACATCTTCAGAATTGCAAAATTATAAGGCAAAGACTTGTACCAGAAAGCTGAATAACATGAAAGGTTTTTTGTGCAGAACAGAAGGGAGGGACTAACATAATAAGTGGAAAAAGGTTACAGGGGAAAACTTACTGCACGTGGGTTCTTTTGAACAATTTCCACAGCTTGCTCGTTGCTCAAGTGTTCCCAAAGGCCATCAGAAGCAAATATAAGAAAAGAATCATTTGGTTGAAGAGGAAAGGATATGACAGACGGGTTTGCACTCAAGATGGGCCTCTTCATAGGTTCAGGCAGTCTGAACTTTGCAGCGATTTTTTCAGTGTTATACTTGTTATCCTTCATATATACATCACCTATAGATCTAGAGACCTGCATCAAATCCATTATGAGAGTTAATAGCATGGAAAACAAAACAAGGAAAAACAATTTGGTTACTGAAAATTTCTTAAAATTGAGATAATGTGGGTTTAAAGCATCAATAGAACAACCTTTCAGGAAGCACATAGCAGAAGTTAGGACCTAAAAACCGAGAAAATACAAAAGGTAATTGTGAAGTGTGACCTGAATAATGCCTTCTACTCGCCAAACCCCATGTTTGAGAACAACTACTTGAGGGTCATCTGGGTGTAAATCTGTAAGTTCTCGTCTCACTTCCGGCATGTTAGCATTGTGTTCGCTTGATAATTGAATGGCAGCAACTCCTCCAGTATTACCAACTTTTTTCCCCAATACAACTCGAGAATCACCAAGATTTGCTACATATAGGGTCTGTTGACAAACAACTCCAACAAGACAGCATGATCCGATTGTCGCTAAACTCGGCCGAGTGTCCCATAGCTTGTCAACAAGAGAAGTATACCCTTGTTCTGTTTCAAGAAAAGCTCTCCTAACTGTCTCAGATGTCACACCATGAGCTTCCTCTGAAATCTCTGTGAAGTGATCATAACGCCTATATTAACTCAGTAACAAGATAAGTTCCTCTTATGATACAAACCCACACACTCCAACTTAAGCTATTACCAAGACTCAGACACAATATGCTCTACTGAACCACGTTACCGTACTACTTTTCATCCCCGTAAACTCAACAAAGCAAGATAAACAAATGCACTGAAGTAATTGAAAAACTTAACAAGCTAGAAGATGAAATCCGGGACTTTATCAGTCAACTTCATAAGCATGAACAATCACACTAAAATAGTTTCGGCAGAATTCGGGCATTTTTACTCCACCAAGAAGAGCATGACAAAGTTTAGACACCCAAACTAACATCGACAAGAACATAACCAAGTTTCTGTATTTAGACCGATTAAACCTAACTCTCCTCGAAAAACCTAGTCACAAGAAAAGGGTTGTTGGTATTCTATATGCTTCACAAATCCACATTACCCTAATACACTAATTCTACAAAATTTCATCAAATTAGGGAACAAAAACACACCAAAAATTCGCCAATTTTATCAAAACCTAAGTTTTCTTTCATCGGATTAGATACCCAAGAACTCAAATTACAATAATTGAATTGAAATCAAGAAGGAGAAAGAACGAACCGCGAAAATGTCGATAGAGATGATCACAAACATAACGAGCAGCATCGGGACCAGCATGACCATCATAAACACCAACAAAAGTAGTATCACCACCATAAGATTCAATCTGAGATTGATCTTCAAGAACTTGATTAGCTTGAACAACAGCCATGGAGAAATCACCAGATGAACATTTACCTAATTCTTTATACCATAATAATTTATCGTTCCGATCTCTTTTACCATTAACATCATTATTATTATTATTTCCATCATCAGATGATGAAGATGAAAGTGGATTAACAGAAAATGGTTTCCAACAAAGGGAAAACAGTTTCTTTAATGCTTTCAACATCCCCCCACATTCTCTTTCTCTACCAACCTCGTTATGGTGGTGGTGGTGGTGGTGCCTGGTTTCAAGGGAACAAGAAAAGTGCCCCAAATTCTTCTTCTTCCTCCTCCTCCTCCTCTAGGTCTAGGGAGAGACTTGGTTATCAGTGACTGTACGTATATATAAATAAATAAATTCATTGGATTGGAATGGAATTCTATTTAGTCAGCACTCAAACAATTCTTACTAGTAAAGTAATGGACTATGTCCTTCTATTGAGTGGGTCAATTAGGATCCACTTAGCAGTGCAACGGATTCTATAGACGGGCAAGGGAGGCCAAATGGGCTTCGGATCCTATTTTATGGACAAGTTATGGTTAAAATGGGCCTTAGGCCGATTCTTAAATCTATTGATTTGTCATTTATGCACCCACTAAGGGTGAACATTTGGCTCGGAATCTGCAGATATAACCGAGGCCACCCATATTTTTACGGATGGATATTCGGACTGTTCGCTAATGGATTGGACGTGGATGGGATTTGGAATCCAACGGATTACGGATTTGGTCCGGATGCAACTTTGAAAATCCGTTGAACATCTAGACCCGCTAGTATATTTTATCAAACTTCTTCCGTACAAACATGAAGTTAGTACGTTTATATTTTTTCCAAATTAGTTGTTTTTTTCGTGTCATACTTTGATGAACTTACAAGATATAAACCAATATATTTATAGGTGGACATACTAGATCCCAAAGTACACCAAAAACATCTTAATTCAAAGGGGTCGAGTTTCTCTTCCTCTTCAAATTTGAGTAACTTCAATGACATCACACTTAAATCAAATTTCAAATTTAAAGAATATAGTTTTATTTCTAAAACCATTCATAAACTTGTTGTCTTGATTTCTCAGTTATAAGCTTAAACTTTAATTATAAAAAAAATCTATTGGATTATCTGCATCCAATCCATTCATTTGTGCATCCATTGGATGCTGGATTGGATGTGGATGCCAAATTTGAAATTCGTAATGAATTAGATTGGATGCGGATGAGGTGAAAACCGGTCCGTACAGACCCATGCTCACCCCTAGCACCCACTATGGAACTAGCTATGTGGTAAATATAATGGGTTAAGTGGAAAATTTGCCACTTAACCCATCGAGGTAGATTCTCGGCCACTTGGTAGAGAATATATCGAGTGGCCATGTCTCTACCGCTGGCGATAAATAATCTATCTCCAGCGGCAGGGATTCTGTTTTTTGGGTATTATTTTGTATCTTTTTCTCTCTTATTTTATATATTTTTTTTAAAGCATACATGTACAATTTATTAAACTGGTCGAGAGATTATACGTGAGTAAGTAATACTCATAGAGTCATTTAGTACAATTTGATTAATAAAAAAAGGGATTGCTTGATCCCACATTTTTGTTGACAAATTCCCCAACTGACTTCCATCAGTAGCGTGGTTAGCGAGTCCATCAGTTGTTTGGTTACCTTCTCTATAATTATGTTGTATAACGCAATGATGCATTTGGCGCATTCCAAGTTTTATCTTCTTGATCATGCCTAAGATATACCAAGGCGGTTCCACGGGAGATGTAAAAAATCTCATGAGGTTTCTGCAAAATAAAACCTGCACCCGTTTAACCTGGGTGTCCTCTCGCAATACCATCTGTATTGCTCTTAATCCAATCCAAAGTAGGGATGGTCCATCCCACCAACATTGTTATTTTTTCTTCTCATGGCGTTAGTTGGGTTCGTAGTCGAAGAGTCGCTAGGAAAAACCGATGGACGAGCTGTCATTGCCCAAGAGAACTCCTGCTGCAGGTTGCAAGATCGCAAAACAATACCATCTGATGTTGGTTGGGAATGGCGGAATATGCATTCATTTTTGGTTAGCCAGAGAGACCAGAGGAGAAAACAAAAGGAGGTTATGGGGTAGGGGTGTTGGTTGTTTTAAGAGTTGGGTGATGGTTGTTTGAGGGGTTATAGAAGTCGGAAGGGTATTTTTATCTGGATGATTGTTTGAGAGGAGGGATAGGAGGGTGTTCCAGGCTGTAGTTGTTATTGGGCATCATAAGAGCAGGTGGTCGGCCATATCTGGTCCAATGTTGCACTGTGTATAAAGATTGGAGTTGATGATTGTATGTGGGATAGGATGGAGAAGGTGGGTAAGCCTTTATTAATTGTTTTACACAAGAAAAGCTATTTTAGATGGACAAGGTAAAATCCACAGGAATTTTGAGGCTGGTAGGGGGTTCTGGTTAGGTTGTTAGTTTTACATCACGGGTTAGACGATTTTATCCGGAAGTAGTGTTGTATCTTCCAGTTTTTGAATGTGGTCAAATAGTCTTATCCTGATGACTGTTTTGGGGGAGGTGGATGTTAATAATTTTTGTTCTGCGAGTGGCGTAAGGGTGTCGAGTTTATCATGTATCCAGTTATGGATTATAAGATCGATGATGTCTGCTACTGCTTGGATAAGGAAGCATTTTATTTTAGGTTAGAGAAATGTGGAATCCAATTAGCCTGGATGGGGGTTGTTAGTCTGTTACTCACACGGTGGAAAATAAGATTTTGGATGATGGGTATGAGCGAAGCTAATTGTCTCCATTGTGGACTGGAAGAAGATGGGATGATAGGAGGGCTTTGTAATATTGGTTGTTGTTTGAGATATTTATGTTGATAAATGCTGGCAAAGATGGAATTAGGGTGATCATGTAAATTCCAAATTCTTTTCATAAGCAGTGCTTTATTATGCTCACTACTTTTTCTAATACCCAGCCCACCTGCTGAAATAGATTGGGATAGTTTATCCCAACGTATAGGATAAAGTTTTTTGATTGATGAATCATGTCCCAATAAGAAGTTCCTAATGATACGATATATTTGTTTATGTACATGGGTGGGGAGAATTTGGGTTTACATAAGATGGTTAGAGGTGGGTGTTAGAGAAGTTTTAATGAGTATTAACCTTCCAGCAGGTGTGGGGCATTTTGTCATCCATCATTTTGCTTTCCTTGCTAGCCTTTGAAGAAGTGGTTCGAAAATGTGTCGGGATGATCTTCCATGCTTGAATTGTATCCCTAGATAGATAGGGGGTTTGAGGTGGTAGGTATTCCGAACAATTGATGTATATTATCCATTTCATGTTGATCCAGCCTTGGATGATGTATAATTATAGACTTGTTAGTATTAATTACCTGTCCTGCTGTAGTGCCGTTAAAGTGAAGTAAATTCTTGAGGTGATTGCTACTTTCCGAATATGCTTTGAATGTGATTAGGAGGTCATCCACATACATTAGGTGCAAGACCGGTAGTGCTTTCTAGAAAATACGGAGTCCTCCGATAAGGTTTTGGTTTTCCAGGTTTCCCAAGTTTGTAGATAATATTTCCGCACAAATGATGAAAATGTAAGAAGATAGTGAATCTTCTTGTCTTATGCCCTCTGATGGTTTGATATACCCATGCGGGGTGCCGTTTATGTTGACTGAATATGTGACTGTTGTGCCACAAAGCATAATATAGTCTACAAAAATAGGTGGAAAACCGAGTTTTGTAAAGGTTGTTTTGATGAAGCCCCAATCTAAATTGTTAAAAGCTTTTTGGATGTCTAGCTTTAGAGCTATCTTAGGATCTTTAGTTAGGGATTAAGTTTTGATATAATGAAAGAGTTCTCCCGCAATTACTATGTTATCACGAATCGATCTTTGAGGAACAAAAACACTTTGGTAAGACTTATTAAGAAGGGGAGAAGCGGTCTAATACGGCTGACTAGAATTTTTGCAATGATTTTATAAGTGACGTTGCAAAGACCTATAGGTCTAAATTGTGATGGTTTTGAAGGATGTTCTACTTTTGGAATGAGTGTGAGGTTTATGTGATTCATGAGCGGGTAAATATCTAGAGAATTAAAAAAATTGTGAACCATAGCTATTAATTGAGTATAAGTGGTTTTCCAGAAGTTTTTGAAGAACTTACTAGTGTAGCCGTCTTGACCTGAAGCTCGCTCAAAATCCATGGAGAAGAGAACATTTTTGATTTCCACCGGAGTTACCTCATCAGTTAGGAGAGCACATCGTCTAGGAGTTAATCCCGGGGTTATTGTTCTGAAAAGATCCTCACCAATCGTTATAGGGGTTGATGTATATTGTTCAGTATAATAATCCAAAATTAGGTGTGTAATCCCATCTTTATTGGATATCCAGTTGTTTTGATCATCTTATAGCTGTTGTATATTGTTGTCTCCCCGATGAACAGTTGCCTTGGTGTGGAAGAAAGTTGTGTTGCTATCACTTGATTTCAGCCAATGAATTCTGGATCTTTGTTACCAATAAGTTTCATGACATTGAAGTAGGGTCAAATGATGAGCCCTAAGCTCTTCCTCATGATTTAGCCAGAAGTGTTGCACATTTCCTTGTTGAATCACACACTGGTGTGGCGCTTTCTTTAATTTTGTCTTTGAATTCTTGATTGTGGCAGGGAAATGATCAAACGTCTCCATATTCCGTTCGGTTAGAGTTTGACTGGTTATGATAAGCTTCGGTTACACGTTTATGTGTCGCTCTGTTGGATTCAGGCAGTTCCTACCACTTGCTTGAGTTGCGGATAGGTGAGCCATATAATTGCATAAAGACCTAGTAAACATACATAAATAAGTTTTTTCTACTAATAATTATAACACACCGGTAAATTCTCCCTTTGAATGGGTTGAAGGGTTAAACCCCAGTACGTCACTCGAATTATAAGATTTATATATATACATATATATGTATATATATATATATATATATATATATATATATTGATTTATTAACAAAGGAACTTAGCCGGCACAAGCTTTTGTAAATAAACCATACTCTTAACAGAAAGCCAGATTTGAAATGTTAAAGTGTGATCAACGAAATTACAAGGGAAGTAAGGTTATTGTTTGATCACGAATTACAAGGGAAGTAAGGTTATTGTTTGATCACGAGGTGTATATCATGCCAAATAGGGAGCAGCAAAACTAAAGAGATTTATAGAAGAAACATAAACAAGAATAAGACGCTTAGATTTATAAGTGACCAGATGAGTTCACACAAGCTATATACCGAGTACAAATGCTTTTACAAATAGGAGTTTTCATAAAAAAAAGGAACGAAAATGCATATCTATTTAGTACTTTCAACAATAAATGCATATCTATCTAGTACTTTCAACTGTTCACTGCGTACAGTTCCAAGCTTAGATCAAATACCCAAGTGAAATACAAAGTGGTGTACATACTGTAAACCCAAATACACATCAGGTTTTGTAGTCAAGTCAAACTATAACATATTCGCAAAAATATCACAAGAACTAATCTAATCAAGTCATCTGGTTGTTAAACATAAAACAAGCACACCTAATCCACTCTTATAACCGTCGTGACTAAATATGACATAAGGTAGAAGTCTAACGAGAAATCATCATACAGAACAGGGCATGTTCCTACCATTAAGTTTGATAGCTAAAGGGAGTTCTGCATACAATTTAAACACACCCAGAATCAAATCTTTCGTACACGGCATAACCAAGTTTTCATTTACAACCCATGAAAAGACTTTATACAGGATCCCAACACAAGTATGTATAAGTAAAATATAGCAAGATGACATGGGAAAACAATGACACAAACTACCCAGACTATCCCCGTGATATACACATCATGACCATGACAAAATACTAACTTTTTGTAGCGCTAAAGTCTGCCGTAAGCTCTGCCCGGCTTACTGATGCAAGCCCCTCTAGTATTCTGCAGGAGGAAAACAAAGAAACGGGTGAGCTAAGCCCAGTAGGGGTTGAAACGATGAATACATAATCCGGCGTGAAACGTAATAGCAAATAGACAAGAGCAGCAACCATAAATGTACACGAAAGACCTTGCACAGTTAAAAACTTATAACAATATGAAGAGCTACAAATCAGATTGAGTTACTCTATAATGTAATGACCAATGCCAAAGGGTAGTCGAATACCAGCCACACCGTTACAGTTAACGGTCTTCCGGGTAGCCATCCGTAGATGGGAGCCAATTAAGGTCTGACAGACCTAAATAGAATACTTTAGCATCATATCAAATCATTTGTAGGAAGTAAATATTCATCATAACATTACATCAAAAACATAACTTATAAAAGTAAGGCTGCTAGTTGGCTGTACAATATGATTAATCCCATTTGAATCTTGTAAACATGATACACATCTTAACAACCCAATCAGGTGAAACTTTCAAATATAGAAAAGACAGTTAAGAAGTAGATTTGAGATAAAGGTCATCTAAATACAAAAATGAAGCTAACTAACTGATAAGAAAGTTATAAAACCAAATGCTCAACCAATTGTATTTCATTTCCTTTCCTAAGACAAAGAAATCATAAAAAAATGATCAAGGGAAAATGTCAGTGGCATTAAAAATGGGTAAGAAGGAAAAAGGCTACAACTGATAATGGTATTTGGTTATAAACAATTTCCACTTACCGAAAATCAATTTCAAGTTTTAAAATAAGAAACCAAGATAAATATGTCCATGAAATCAAACACATTCAGTATTTTAAAAATGTAGATCATTGGATCATTTTAACAAACATGCAATGGCTAGTTTTAAAGAAATCAATTCAAGACTTCATTTATAATGGAAAAATTGGACTTCGCTGATTTATGAAGGAAAGAAATTCAACCAATATAAGATTTATATAAGGATCAATATGCAAGGGTAACACAGAAATTTGAAAGATTCAACCAAGTCCGACATCACACAACAGATTCAAATGAAGTCAAAAGCATGGATAAATTACAAGAAATTTTATGCATGAAACTTCTCAAATTCACGGTGAAGAAAACATTTCAATTAATCACTTCTGATTTGCATGAATAGCATAAGTTAGAAGATATTAAGCAATATCAGAACATCGATAAAATATAACAACAACATAGAAATGAGATGAAAACATATATTCATATCAAATTAGGGCAGAAGAGATTAGTACCGAAAATTAAAATCAAGGGAAGAAAACCCCCCTACCTTTCTGTATGATAAAATTTTCCAAGTAACAAAGATGGTTTAAGATTAATTTTCGATTTAAAAGCCACAAATTTGTTCTTTGGTTGCGATTATTTTGAGTGTCAGCCCAAAGACAGAGAAAATGATGGAAGAAACTATAGGGCAAACGAGAAGAAAGAAAATAAGCTGGAATTGTTATAGAAGACGGAAAAGACAGATGTATTCCTAACTACTCGTGTCTAAAACGTCGCATACATGCTCTATTTTTCCATAACACGGTTAACACCTATCTATCATGTACATTAGTATTAATAAGGGTAATTTACTTTGGAAATGAATTTTTAATGGGTTGGACTAGGCCTTAAAAGTCCTAGAAAAATTTTCAGGGTGTTACAATAATAATCCCACCTATTTAAATATATTATTTTATTAAAATTTATTTTTATCGTAATGTAAATACATATTTATCAATCACCGGTCCATATGATATACCGAATTAAATTTTTTTTAAAAAAATTTGTCTACCATAAAAATCGACCTCCATGTATTTTCAAATAAGTGAATCTAGGTCATGGAAACTACTCGGCAGTACAATAGAACTCTATCGTCTTTCCCATGGATAGATCCAGGGGTGTAAAAATATATAGGTAAGATTTTTTCCTACCCATATTAGAAGCTCGCATGTAAAATGGGCTTCGAAAAATATCTATTACTTTGGAGTTTTAAATAAATAATAAATATAGGTTTTTAAATTAAAGGGTAACTTAATCATGTTCTTTCACTACGACACTCATTATCTTTGTATAACTTAATCACTCAATGACCCCCCTATTTTTGTAGGACCTAATCGCTCAATAAATATAGGTGTTTAATAGTCAATAACCCCATATTTCTATATGACCTAATCGCTCAATAAATATAAGTGTTTAAATTAAAAGGTAACTTAATTATTTTCTTTCACTATGGCACTCATTATCTTTGTATGACTTAACCACTCAATGACCCCTTAGTACTGTATAACCTAATCGCTCAATAAATATAGGTTTTTAAATTAAATATAGGTTTTTAACTTAGTCATTTATTCCTACTATGACACTCCTTATCTCTTATGACCTAATCACTCAATGACCCTCTACTCCCCACCCACACAAATAACACCCCCTCACCTAAAAAATCGTCTCGATCAAAGGTTAAAAGGAGTCTTTATAACTAACATTAGGCTCTAAAGCCAGTGGGGTTAAGGTGCGCAGTAACCCATCCATACCATAATGTCACAAGGGTGTACCAAATGGCTATAATATATGGCTAACTCATCCTTGTGCACCACCTTAGCTAGCCCTTTGGCTAAATGGCTAGCCTTCCTTTTCTAGAATTCTCTTCTTTTTGTCCTTTTCTTAAAATCTTCTAGAATTGTATATATATGTGTAGATATGGATAGAAAGCTCTAGAATTAGATCTTAGCCATACATTTGTAAAGATCTAGGCCATACTCTAGAATTCTCTAGAATTGTAAAGATCATCCCCTTACTAGTATAAATAGGGATGCCCACTTCATTTGTAAATCATCCAAATTTGGAAGAGCAATACATACTTATTTCATTCAAGTGTTCATTCTTGTTCTTGAGTGTTCATAAACTATTCTTGAATTTCTTATGAGTTTGATCTTGAATAGTCATTTGAAGTTGTGTTAAACTTCATTAAGGAAGATTTACTTATCTAGTAAAGAAAGTTTAGACAAATGCCACACGGAGAAAATTCGAGACGAAAAACGATCCAGTGACAATGAACTGGCTTTATCTCTGACCTTTTTTCCTTTAGGAAAGATAAAGAAAGGTCATGAGTCCGCCTTTCATCCTTCCATAACAGATCAAGGAAAATCTTGTGATATGTAATGTTAAAAAGAAAAAAATAGGACACCCCATACTAGTGTTTTACTTGGGGAAATGTTAACTTTTTTGGGTGAACTACTAGATCTCACACGAATGCATATATCTGTTTTTGTGATAGCATTTTTTTTTTTCGGTTTGCATAGATTTTTTTTTCTAGAGTTCCATTTTAGAGGACGGGTTTGCATTTTTCTTACTTTAGTTGGGATAAGATTAAAAGGTGGTCCAGGGTGCTTGCAGTAGAATGGTACAATTTATGTACAGTGGTAAATCAAATGAATACAACTGGATAAAATTATAATGGAGAATCCTTATATATTTTAATTTTTACAAACTCATAATTAGGGAAAATCATGAAATAAAATATGGATACACAAATAAACTTTGTTGTTGTAATGATAAAAATAATTTATTTATTTATTTATCTTTTTGGATTTTTTCTACTTAAAAACTAATCCTAAAAGAGGTCGAAACAATCACATTAAGAAAATAAAAAAGAAACATATTCTAGGAAACTAACGTGGGTGTTTTCGTTCATGATTTATATGGTTAAAATAAGATAATAATTTTATCTAAATCTAGCGGATTTATTATGTTTCTTAAAATAATCCTGGATTCTCATAGATACCTAATTTTGATTATAATGGATTTGTAATGCCTCAAAATTCGGATCACAGAGTAACCCAAATTCTAGGTGTTACGGTTAGGTGTCAAAACTCAAATTTATTTCCTTCACTTATACTTTCTACTTTCATTTAGATATCCAGGCCTTACCTAGTCTCACTAAAGGTTCATATCAACCTAACAAATCTAATGTTCACAAGCACAAAGAATAAAAGAAAGCTGAATAGTACACATCAAAATCTAGGTGAAAATTTGTCGCAGAAACACGTCTCTGACAGCAGACTTCATTAAAAGTCCAAATTCGACGCTTGACCCCAATTTAGAAACTAGAAAGACTTACCTTTCATCTGTAATTGAAAAATCCAAATTCCAAGTCCATTTAGTCTAACAAACGTGTGTGCAAAAAGTGGACAGAACTGCATTCCTACAGTTTTCAGACCTGAGGTACTGAACGACGAAGGCCATAAGTCCTAAACGATAGGTCGAAAAACCAAGATCTTTGAACCCATTGTAGGAGAGACATATATGAACATTTCCATCAAGAAAAGGTCGTCTAAATCCTTACCTAATGGTGCCAGTTTCACAAACAACATACTGCAGCTAATGATGTCAGGAAAAAATAAAAATTTCAACTATAATATTTCAAACTAACTTACAAAATAAAATTATTCATAGTTAAATCCTTTCAATGTCAGTGGGTGAAATTCTAAAAAGTAATTCATATGTCTAAGTCTTCAACATTCACTTTCTCAAGTAAAAACATCAAAATATATGCACGTAAAACAAGAAACAATGCACGTTTAAACTAACAACTTTTCAATTGCTTCGTCCTTAGATAAAATCTGCAAAACATCAATTGGAGTGAGATGACGGCTCAATACGCATACTTTCCCATCATCAAAGAGATACGAAAGAAGCCCGATAGATCAAAGAAAATGTATATAACAAAACGATGATAAAACTTCGAATAATAGAAAATACAATCAACTAATAAGTTCACAATACTAATGAAGTTTCTGAAAAAATTTCATTTAGATTTCACTATGGCACAAATCAACTTGGACATCGGCACTGGAAATTAAAAATATATACCTATATTAGTAATATACCGGAACATAACAATTAAAAGATAAGACCAAACTTCTATTCGGTTAAAATTAAACAAATGAAAACGGGTTATTAAATTTGGTTAAAACCCGAACCAAAATAGATATAAAGGTGGGTGAAGGAAAATGTAGGATATCACATTGTCCCACCCTTAAAGGAATTAAGTCACGAAATTAGATGGTCATACCTTTATATAGACTGGAATACTTCTTTTCATTTCAGATTTAAACTCACAAGTTGCCTCTTCGGAACTATGATACTTCGATAACACTATTAACGAACGGAATCGTCTTGGTCCGCAGTACGTGCTCCTTTGTGTCCTGAATACGAATAAGTGTCTCTTCGTATGTAGCACCATCTTGAACTACAAGGCCTTTCCAGTCGATGATGTGTGACTCGTCCAGTTTGTACAACCGTAAAATAGAGATATGAAAAACGTTATGAACTTTTTCCATTTGTGCCGGTAATTCAAATTCATAAGAAACTTCACCGACCTATTTTGTGATCTTAAAATGTCCAATATATTTTGTTGTTAACTTACCTTTAATACAAAAACGAACTTTTGTAATCTTAAACGGTCCAATATATCTTGGTGTTAACTTACCTTTAGAACCAAAACGAACTATTCTTTTTTGAGGGTTTACCCGAAGGAAAACACTTTCATCAACCGAAAAAGTTAAGGGTCTTCTTCTATTGTTGGCATACTTCTTTTTCCTACTTTGTGCAGCTAAGAGTCACTTTCGAATGATTTGGATCTTCTCTGTTTTCTAGCGAACATAATCAGGTCCAAGAAGACTCTTCTCACTAACTTCAGCCCAACAAACCGGTGATCTACAAGGTCGCCCATAAAGTTCTTTAAATTGTGCCATACCGGTGCTAGCTTGGTAACTGTTGTTATACGAGAATTCAATCAACAATATTTGATCGATCCAGCTCCCTTTAAAGTCTAAAACACAAGCACGTAACATATCTTCAAGAATTTGTATTATTTGTTCTGATTGTCCATCGGTCTGTGGATGGAAGGCAGTACTAAGACTCAAGGTCGTACCCATAGCTTTTTGAAAGCTTTCCTAGAACTAAGATGTAAAACGGGGATCTCTATCGGACAAAATTGATAAAGGAACTCACTCCATGAAGTCTTACGATCTCCTTTACGTAAAATTGACTTAAGGTGCTGAGTGTGCCTGTCTTTTTTATTGGAATGATATATGCCGACTTCGTTAAACGATCAACAATGACCCATACAGTATCACTGGTGTCTGAGGTAGCCCAGTAAAAAAATCCATTATTATGTGTTCCCACTGATAACAATAGGAAGGGTTGTAGCAGTCCCGATGGTCTCTGATGTTCTATTTGATAACAATGTGTTAACGGTGAGAAAATTTCTCTTGAATATCAAATAAGAAGCTTAGCTTCAGATTACAGAATGAATGAGTTAAGATCAGTATTTAAGGGAAGAATTAACAGAACTAACTTGCATACGTACCCATGACTCGTGTGTTCATAACAGAGTTTAATCTTGCACGTGTACAAAGAACATGTGTGTGCTCATAACAGAATATAACAGACACACGCACACATCACATGTGTGAACTCATAACAGAATATGAGCTTGTCTGTTAAGCAGTTAAGACTTTTTCACTCCCCCCTTCAAGCTCAAGGGTGGTGAAACAACTTTGAGCTTGCTTCTTAGCATCATAAACCGTGGACCATGAAGACCCTTGGTGAAGATGTCTGCCAACTGATCCAAAGTATGAACATAATAGACATCCAGGTTTCTTGACTTAACAAGTTCTCTAATGAAACGGTAGTCCAGATGAACATGTTTCATTCTGGAATGCAGCACAGGATCGGAAGCAAGGTTGATTGAGTTAATATTGTAACACCCAAGTCTTGGAATACCTGTAATAGTAGAATGATGGTCTTTGAGGAGATAACAAATCCAAACAACCTCAGCAGCACTATGAGCAAGAGCTCTGTACTCTGCCTATGTGCTGGATCTTGCCACAGTTGTATGTTTCTTTGAAGACCAGGAGATAAAATTGGAGCCTAAAAAGAGACAGTAACCACCATTGGACCTTTTGTCATCCATATTGCCAGCCCAATCAGCATCAGCATATCCCGGCAAATAAGTGGAACCTTTAGTGAAATGTAGACCATAATGAATAGTTCCCTTAATGTATATGAGGATCCTTTTAGCAGCCATAAGATGAGGTGATCTTGGAGTATGCATAAATTGACAGACCAAATTAACAGCATAGGATATGTCAGGCCTTGTCCAAATAAGATACTACAATGCACCCACTAAAGACCTGTATCCTGTAGTATTCACCAACAAGTCTCAAGAATCCTTACTGAGACCTTTAGAAGAAACAATAGGTGTTTGACATAGCTTAGCACCCTCTATTTGATGTTTAGTAAATCCACATCATACGTAGTCTGACTAAGAAATAGGGAAGTAGTACTTCTCTTGACTTCAAGTCCCAAAAATTAATGCAAATAGGCCATGTCCTTGATAGGAAATTGAGTTTGCAAGTTAGAAATGATTGAAAGAAGAAAATCTGGAGAACTGCCAGTGAGAAGAATGTCATCCACATATACCAAGGATATAGTTATTTGAGAACCAACCTTATGAATGAAAACAGAAGAGTCAGCAGTTGAATTCACAAACTTGAGAAGCAATAAAACTGCACTTAACTTTTTATTCCAGGCCCTTGGTGCCTGTTTAATACCATAAATGGCCTTGTGAAGAAGATATACATGATGAGGCATGAATTGATCAATAAAGCCTGGTGGTTGGGCCATGTAAACCTGTTCTTGCAAGTCACCATGCAGAAAAGCATTACTGACATCAAGTTGATGCACATGCCAGTCAAACTGAACTGCCAAATCCAGAATCACTCTAATAGTTGTTGGTTTAGCTACAGGACTAAGGGTTTCCTCAAAATCAATACCCTGTTGTTGGTGAAACCCCTTAGCAACTAATTTTGCTTTATATCTGGCAACAGATCCATCTGGAGTATACTTAATCCTGAATACCCATTTACATACAACAATATTGTTAATTCCAGTTGGATCAACAAGAGTCCATGTACCAGCATCAACCAAAGCCTTATACTCCTCAGCAGAAACAACTCTCCAAACTTCTTCTTTATTGGCAGCACTAATACAAGTAGGAACTGAGGTAACTTTACCAAGTAGAGCAACATCCTGAGGATAGGCATAAGAAAAGTAAGATTTAGGTATTCTAATACCATGTTTTCCTCTAGTGGTCATGCAGTGATCATTCTTTGTAACAGGAGAAACAATGGATTTTGAAGCAAGTGGAATAGTAGATGTGGATGATGGCAAATGAACAACAGATTCATAAACAATGGAAGTTGGATTTGGAGGAACAATAGTGGTGGATGATGGCAAAGATACAGAAGGCTCAGAGATAGCAGAAGAGATCAACAATTTATATGGAAATGAAGTCCCATTAAAAGAAACATGTCTAGAAATGTAAATTGTACCATTGTTGGGATCTAAACATCTGTAACCTTTGTGCTGAAGACTGTAACAAAAAAACCACAATGTTTGCTTCTTTGTGCTAGTTTGTTTGAGGTGTAAGGCTTAAGCCAGGGAAGCAGGCACAACAAAAAACTTTTAAAAAGGCATAATCTGGAGATTTATGAAAAAGTTTCTGATAAGGAGATGTGTAACCAATTGATCTGGTAGGAAGTCTATTAAGGAGAAAGTTAGAAGTTTGAAGAGCCTCAACCCAAAAGGCATTTGGTAAGCCAGACTGAGATAAAAGAGTTATTATGACACCTAACAGATGCTTATGTTTTACCTATGCAACACCATTCTGCTCTGGTGTATGGGGACAAGATAACTCATGAGTTGTTCCCTTAAAGGCACAATAGTCTTTAAGAAATGAGTTTAAAAATTCACCACCATTGTCAATTCTGATGGTAATGACAGAATGTACAATTCTCAATTCTAGTTACAAAGGTAACAAAATCATGTTTAAATTCAGATTTAGATGACAAAGGGAGAATCCAACAGTATTTAGTGTATTCATCAACAATATTAGCATAGTTTAAGCTACCATACATAGATGCAACATGACAAGGACCCCATAAATCTATGTGCAACAACTCCAAAGGTTGTTGAGCAACAGTACAAGATAGTTGAAAGGGAATTTTTTGACATCTACAAAGCTTGCAGTCATCACAAAAGAAAGGTTTATTTGTTATAATAAATAAGTGCAACAGAGAACAAAGTCTTTGCATAGTTTGAAAAGATGGATGACCAAATCTTCTATGGAGAAGAACAATATCACTTATTGTAGAGGCAAGAGCATGACGAGCATGGATGAAAGGGATGGGATAGAGTCCATGTCTATGTGGACCTTGGAAAAGAATCCTCACAGAGGTTTGATCCTTCACAGAGAAACCATAAGAATCAAGAGTTAATGATCAGTTGTTGTCAGATGTGAATTTGTGGATAGAAAGTAAGTTTTTAAGAGGACTGAGGCACTATAAGAATGTCATTAAGAGCAAAAGAATGATCATTAACAAGCCTACTAGAATTTCATTTACGAGTAATGTGCATACCTTCACCATTAGCAGTATAAATTACTTCTTATCCATCATAAGGTGTAGCTTCCTGAAGTACCTTTGTAGTTGGTGCTATATGATTGGTAGCACCACTATCAGCAATCCATTCTTCATCATCAAATATATCAGCAGCATCTAGCATAGCACTGAGATTAGCTGGAGGGGATCTTCCTTGATAAGAGAAATTTAACCTTTGAGTACAAGTACTAGCAATATGGCCAGAAGAGTTACATATCTGACAAACAGGTCTGTCACTGGAATTAAAACCTCTACTAGGTGTATTTCTTTGAAAAATAGTTGGATTAGGAAACTTGTTACCACTATAGGGACGACCTCTAGAAAAACGTCTTGAATTAGAGTATGAATTCCTGAAGGAGCCTCTATTTGTGTTGGCCAGAAAAGCTTTAGCAGTTGTTTCATCTTTGAGTACTTTAGATCTCTTAAGAATAACTGCTTCTTTACTTAATAGATTGTTATGTAACTCAATGCAGGTAAGAGGTAGATTCATATGCCTCATTGAGGTTGAAAAAGGAATATATGCATCATTCAAAGCTTTGAGAGTAATGACAACAAATTCTTTGTCAGATATTATCTCTCCAGCAGCTGCTAGTTGATCAGACAAGAGTTTGATTTCATTTATTAGAGTTGGAATGGATTTATTACCTTGAGTAATGAAAAGAAGTTCTGTGCGCAACTGTATTGAATGGGTAGAAGATGATCTTCCAAATCTATCTCCTATGTTTTCCAAAGATTTGCAGAAGAAGTATATCTAAAAAAATATGCAATAAATGAGTCAGAGATTGTAGAATTAATCCACATTGTAATTGTAGAATACGCATCTAGACAGTCAGTGTAGAGAGGATTTTCAATTCCAATTGTCTAATTTCTTGGACTTGTAAACTGAGGTGGACATTCATAAGTACCATCTAGAAATTTCTTGAGCTTAAACTTCTGAATAACTGGATTCATTAGATTTAGCCATGTAATAAAGTTGTCTTCCTTGAGTTTCAGATGAACAAAATTTGTGAGTTGATTAAGTGGAATATTTGAGAGTAAGTTTGATGTAGGATTCTCCATTGTTGATGATGAAGGAAATGTTTCAATCATAAGTAGATCTGAGAGCTAACATTGAACAATCACCACTAACACAAAACAAATCTTTTTCTGCAAAAAGCAAATAGAATGAAGATTAAAACTAAAGGAATTTATTGGATCGAAGAAGAGTTAAGCATGAACTCTTTAATCACGCTCTGATACCATGATAACAATGTTTTAATAGTGAGGGAATTTCTCCTTATTATCAAACAAGAAGCTTAGCTTCAGATTACAGAATGAATGAGTTAAGCTCATTATTTAAGGGAAGAATTAACAGAACTAACTTGCACACGTACACATGACTCGTGTGTTCATAACAGAGTTTAATCTTGCACATGTACACAACATATGTGTGTTCTCATAACATAATATAACAGACACATGCACACATCACATGTGTGAACTCATAACAGAATATGAGCTTGGCTTTTAAGCAGTTGAGACTGTTTCAATGATGTGTGAACTCATAACAGAATATGAGCTTGTCTGTTAAGAAGTTGAGACTGTTTCAATACTATCTTCACTTGCTGACAAGTTAGACGCCGAGTTACATATTTTGCGACATCCATCTTCATACCACCACTCCACCAAAATTGCCTTCTCAAGTCCTTATACATTTTTGATTCACCGGGATGAATCTCATATTTAGACTTGTGTGCTTCATCAATAACCTTTCTTTTTAGTTCTCCAGGTACAACTAGTCTCCCAAAATATCTTTTCACGCCGTCATATTGGATTGCCTATCCATCCTGACATGTACCATCTACAATTTTTATTCGGATTTTGTTCATTTCGTCAATATTCTTTTGAGTCTCCACTATTTCTTGAATAAGGCCAGGTTGTACCATCATATTACATGCATAAACTTTTGTTTCTTTTTCCTCTAAACTTAATCCTTCAAGTGCCTCATATAACTTCTATGCATATAAACCAAAACTAGCCAAAGTTCCCCTGGTCTTCCTACTAAAAGTGTCTGCGACGACATTTGTTTTACCCAAATGGTATTGCAAATTGAAATCATAATCTTTGATAAACTCCATCCGGTGTTGTTGTCTTAAATTCAGATCCATTTGAGTATAAATATATCGCAAACTTTTGTAGTCAGCAAAGATCTCAAAATTTTCTCCATAAAGATAGTGTCGCCAAATCTTCAAAGCAAAAACTATAGTTGCCAATTCTAAATCGTGAGTTGGATAATTTTGTTCATGCGATTTCAGTTTCTAGAAGCATAAGCCACCACTCGTCCATGTTGCATTAATACACATCCAAGGTCTTTCAAAGACGCGTCGCTGAAAATAACATAACCCACTCCACTTTCTGGTGTAACTAAGACTTGGGATGATGTTAACATCTCCTTTAAAGTCTGAAAGGGTGCTTCACATTCTTGCCATGAATGTAACTAATAAAATCAACAGTACATTAACACAAAAATATAACGCAACAAACCCATTTATTACATCAAAAGAAAATTACAAAATTTGTCCATTAATGGACTACACAGGCCGATCACTCTACTGAATTCGAACAACCGAGCTTATTTGATCACTAGCCTATTTATACTACAAGGATCAGAACAAAATCGTATGCCACAACATGCACAGCCATGTGTCCATAGGTAGTTATCCTAACCGCCTACTTTTGTGTCGTGCATTTGGGGACACAACACTTTACTTGGTAGTTAGGAATACCAAACATGGGTTATAAACACTTTATAACCGCTCCAAGCCATCCTCATACTCTTCCACGCATGTAATCTCATAATCAACTAATAACCGTCAACGTGATCCAATATTACACTATCTTGCATCCTCGAGTAAGCATCAACTTCTTTTGCTGCTTCCTCAAGTAAGCATCACACATCATAAGCTTTACTTGCAACTATGTTGAGTTCTTAACTATATTGACGCGTCTGGCTACGCCAATGCTGAACTTGCATTGCCTAATCCTTACCAAGCTTCAGGCTTGTACGTGATATCGCACGAATCTTCTTGCACCCTTGATCCATTCCATGAGTTGGCCTAACTCTGGATCCTCGGGTATGCACCATTGCACCATCAATGTTGCATGTGCAAACGACCATACTTGTTTAAGCCTAATATCGCTGCATCGTCGGCTTAATGTAGCTACATTTGCTAGGACACTTGGTGTGGCAGATCGGAATTTTTTTTGCTTCCAATGGGTCGGGTTTCGGTCCATTAGATCAGCTCTAACTTTCCGATACGCCACTCGAAGAATCGGGTTTTCAAATTTTTAGGACCAATTTAGTTTTTTCAAATAAATGTTCATCGATTTATTCCAAATTGCTTTATAAGCATGCAACCATAACTTTTATATTTCAAGGGTCATCGAATCCTACATATGATTCTCATCGTTTCATTATGAAGATATAATATCTCCTGCTAGAGTAGTCGGATACCAGCCACCGTTACAGCTAATGATCTTCCGGGTTGTCACTCGTAAGTGGGAGCTAGCAGGCATGACAACACACACCGTTCAAACGACGGGTGGGGATGATCAGTCCCGTTGTCTACCACCGTTCCAGCAACGGTCTTCCAGATATCCATCCGTAGGTGAGAGCCCAGTGGGCCTGACAATTCACAGTACTGGGTCAAGCTTAATAGACCATCTTTTACAAATGATATGAACTACTCAAAAGAGTTAGTAATCATTTTCAGATCAATGGTATGAAACTGTCATCATAAACAACTATTCTTCTCAGATGATATGAATTGCCTATAAATGGTAACAATCATATCCAATTCTCATTTGGTGATATGAGTTGGTATCTAACAATCACCCTTTATTTCTTATTATATGATATGAACAACCTCGAAGAGGTTACAATCATCTCTCAAGATAGTATGAACAACCAGTAGGCTAACTGCAACTACCTTTTACCAACCATATAAATTGCTAAGATTACAATCATCTCTGAATAGATGGTATGAACTGCTTGGCAGTAACCAACTCTTTCCCGACGATATGAACAACCTTAAGTAGTTGTGTGGAACCACATAACGGCTGCCTACGTACCCTCTCCGTTGCTCGAAGGGATCAAACACGACCGTGGTTCGTCTTTTACGACAGATAATATGAACTGTTTTTTGTATCAGTACTATCTCTAGTGTTGGATAGTATGAATTGCATAGCAACAACTATCCCAAACTCATCACATTAGTAACAATTACCTTAGCACCTACCAATTAATGGCAAGATATCAACATCTATGTTTGTACCTGTACCTACACCTGTATCTGCCATTTAAAACAATAATAGACCACATCTGTGTTGTATACCAATCTAAGACAATTTAACAGTCGATGATAATGACTTAAATCCAACATTTTCCAAAATAACCAAATGAAATCAATTGTAACATTTAAATAGTAAACTACCCTTTCCCGTTCTACTGAGAACAAGAGTATCATCAAAGTGCTTAAGCAATTCATATTGTTACCATGATTACAGTGAAATGAAATAACAGTAAAGTCAAAATGAAATAACAGTAAAGTCATAAACACCTGCCAAAACGTTTAGAATTCACGACAGCAAATACATAAGAAGTCATACAATAGACAAACGACGACAAATACATATGGAGTCAAATCTGAAAGCAACGTAAATAAAATTATGGGAGCGAATGTGCACGGCCATATTTACAAGCTCCAAATTTAAGAAGTCAAGGTTAAATAGATTTTATGTTTTTCTGAAATCAAAACTTAACTCACACAATTTAATTAAAATTAATTCCACCCATACCTTTGCTGCCAACTACGATTCCAAATTTGGATTAAGGACACCTTGCTAATTAACAACATAAACCATAGTCCACAAACACTTATTAAGTACACATCCATAATTCACGTGAATAGTCCTACACTAAGACTAAAACAAGTTCTAAGGTAACACTTAATGTAGAAATTATAAAATCATAATATGTGCACAGTATATTTAGGTAGACAATTCACTTGAATAGTTGAATGATATTAATCACCGCATTTATATAACCTTATGCGCCAACCACATGTAAATTATTAACAAAAACTAATAAGGTGGAAATCAAAATAGATCCAATATATCAATAGAATTTATCTCTCAAAGTTCACATTAACAAGCTAGTGAAAGGATTACACAGACACAGGTCTAATTATAGTGACATATTACTTGCCCCATTAATATACCCTCTGTATCAGACTCTTGTTGTAAGTCTAAATGATGTCTAGCCTCTATGAACATCCTAATGAAAAGGGGGAGAGGTTACAAGTCTTAAGATTAATACGGAAACAATGAGATTTAACACCACTATTGGTGACCATGATATTTATGTACGAGATAAGTAACGAATCAAATCTAGCTAAATCCAGCTAGCGAAGTTAGTGTCCATGACCAGTATTCAAAGATCTGTACTAGCATATATTTGGTAGTTAAGCCAAATAGTTAGGTCACCACTCACCAAATGAAACATTCCTTTTTCTATCCAACAATTTAGTTTGGTTAGATATATCCGTGCAGTACAATAAATCATTTTGGGTATATACATGGATGGCAGTACAATGAAACAGTTTGGTTATGGAACAAGAGGGAAAATAATGACAGTTCAAAATTAAGAACCATAGAAGCACAACAATATGAAGCAACTTATAACTTATTAAATAGAAAAATCTAGTATAGACATGGTATTATTCAAGACCATAAGCTTAAGTATCCATCTTTTATCACTAGCCTTACCATACTCACGTAATTCGCACCATACCTACAGCGTACACCATCCCATATGGTCCAACAAACCAATTTAAGAGATTCCAAAGTGGACATTAAATCAATTCAGTAACTACTAAAATTCCACAAGCCCACTTATTGACCGGCATACCTCAAGTTCAACTGACAATATAAATGAAGCTACATTTTACACAAAATCTCTAAGTTCAACAAACTAAATACATTCTCTTAGCTGTCACTTCTGCTTAGTAAAGCTACCTATTATGAGGAGTGAAAATATCCTGATCGAACCAACTAATCTTAGCTAGAAGCTACAGATACCACTATTGCTGCTTAGTAACATTGATCCCAAAATGAGATAAAACACAAGAATACTTTTTGTGAGAAGGGACTAATAACAAACCACATGATGCACTTTAAAATCTACAATGCTGAAATATAGAGCATGCCGCACAGACTGTTGTTGCATTTAATTTTACAAAAGGCTCATAACATATAAGTCCCTGTAGTCCACAAACAATATATAGTAGATTTGAGTCACAATGAGTGGTGAGTGATCACAATCAAGTATTTTAGACCATATAATAAAAAGAAACTAAATCAAAACTCGCCTAGTCCGTGGCAACACTAATTCATAGAACTACATAATTAGTTATATTCCCATAGTCCATCACTTTCTCAAGGTACCACTATCACTAACGAGTATGAAACAAAAACATGCCAATTATCCACTACCAAATCCAAATGGACTAAAAATAAGCACACTGCTAAGTTATGCTACCAACCAAACATCAGTTCCATAGCTACTATTCAAGACGGAAATGCGACAATCTAGAAAACGTGTCTCCACTTTACACAGTAGTTCTTATAGTTGTAGGTGTATAATCTTTAAATAGTTGAAGACATCCATTTTAATTTAGCCAATGTAAGGATACCAAAACAACAACTACCACAGTATCATATTCATATACATCTACATACTTCTTTCAATTGAAAACTTAGTCTAGCACAAATAGTAGCATTCATTTAGTCCAAGTCCTAAGTAACGCCACGACTTGAGAACTGATAAAAAATATAGATTTGTATTCTTTTTACTTTATGTTTAATATAAAATCTACCAGTTTTAAAATTATCCAAATAGCACACATGTATATCATTTAATATAGTCACCAATTGCAATACTCATGTCATGGAGGTCTCGATAATTAAACTCACGGAGGACAGAAGCTTAGCAAACCTTATAGCAAAAATTCGATGAAAAACTGAACAAGTGATAGGGAATACAGTCAAGGAAGAATTGATGTTGTTCTTCTCTTCGGTCTTTTATCAAAAAGTTAGGTGTGCGTGAATCTGGTGGTAGAGAGGCAGTTTCCCTGTTGCATCCTAACCCCTTTAACACATCTTCTTCCCTGCAAATTGAAGTTGGAAAACAATTCCATATTTCTAACATACCACAGATTCTAAAACATCCATATATCGTACCCATTCAACTCAATACCACTTCAGAACCGAGTTTTAAGTAAGATTTCCAAACCATTCAAGCATCAGTCACGAATTTGACATTAAGGACAGATTTAGGAAAAACCCCAAATTTAACATGAGGAACTCTAGCTCTGAAATTTGGAACCCAAACTTATCAATTTATAAAATTTAAAATTTAAAATTGTGAAATTGACATAAATTATAACTTATAAAAGAATCATCAAGGGTGGTGACACAAACCCATCAATTGTTAAGATTTACCTTGATCGCTGAGTAAAGAGAATGATTACTTAAAACCACTTCTAGATGAGGAACGTGAAGAAGAATTCTTCCATGCCGTGTATGAAATCAGCCAACCCAATCAACATTTGCAGCTCACTGTAACTATAGTCTATAAAGCTAAATCATGCAAGAAAATTTTCAGTTTTTGTTCCTTAAGTTTCAGTAGTAGAGAGGAAATGAGAGAAAAAGGAAGAAGAAGAAGAAAACCCCCAAACGGAAGTTCCTGAAATTGACATAATAAGAAGGTATCCCATGCTTTAACATCATTTGAATTGAAGTTTAAATCTTCCAATTCGATGAAACCGTAATTTCACTGTGAACGTTAATTTCGATTCAAGAAGAAATTCAAGCAAGATATTTGATCAAACATGTATTAAGAGTAATAACACATACCTATCGATTGATAATAATCACTTGTTCAGTTAAGTAAAAATAAAGATTACCTCAAAAGGATTCCTCCAAATGAAATCAGTAAAAAAGATAACTTTTCTTACACCATTTATAAACCAGCCAACACCGACATCAGCATCGGTTTCATGTATTCAGATCTCCATAGAGTTTACTCGTGCAGGATTTTAATCGAGTTTATAATGCCATCTTAGAACAGTAACTTGATGTACCCTTCTCCCTAAGTGTGTGATCTCCATCTTGTCCTTTAAATTTTTTAAGAAGTAGCTGAAAAAAAATTTAGAAAAGAAGAAGAGAAGAAAAAACAGAGAAAGAGGTTGAGTTCTTTCTTCTTTTCCCTTATAACAAGCATAATTACCTAGGTTTCCCGAGCAGTCAATTTAACATGTGTCAAGCATGATAAAAACATACTCCCTCCGTTTTAGGAAAATAATTACTTTTTCTTTAAATTTTTGTTTCAACAATTGAGTTACTTTCATTTTCAATAGGAAAAACTTCTAAACATATCCTTTTTATAAAGTTTCCTTGTTTTAATAAGAAGATATATATATATGTGGTATTAAATTTTTTATTGAGGGTAAATTTGGAAATAAATTAAAAAATACTCTCTCATCTTGTCATAATAATTGTACAAATAGGAAAAGTAACTCTTTTCCTGAAACGGAAGGAATACTATTTATGACTGTTATATAATCATGACATAGGAAACCAAAGACATCCCACCTTCAACTTTGACGAGGCCTCCTCTTCATGTGCCTTTGAAACTAGCAGAAGCCTCACTTGTTCTTTCAAATGGCTACACTTTAATGTATTTGGAAAACATCATGTTCTTCCAAGCCATGAGTCAATGTTAACTCATATCTTTGAGGAGCTTACTTCTACATTCTTGTTGCGTTAATCCATGCCATCGCTGCTAATAAGCTGTCACACATCCACATAACTTCTAACAAAAAACTCGTCTATGTAACCAAACAGGTTTGCTTCTTCTACTTTCAGCGTCTTCTAAGCATATTTTGGCTTAATATGCTGTGTAGCATCTTCCCACGTGAACTAGCTTTACTTTGAGTGCTAAGAGACAAGGCTTTCGCTCGAATACCCTTATTCACTATTACCTTACATAGATAAACTTAATTCCCAACACCAAGGTCTACACGACCCAAAACTGAAAGTATACCCTTCTAGTAAAGCAAATACTGTCATCAACTAATTGCAAACTCGTAAGACCCAACAATTCTTGTAATACTGACTTCATCCTAGCAATCTTAGCAACAAACAAGGAAACGGGATAGTACCAATTTGTCCTCGATGTTGTAATCACATTGCCACATTCGTTCTTCCAACTAATAACGTTCCTTTGCGACTCCTATAACGAAGCAAAGTATAATTGTTACTTGGTTGACTACTCCTTCAAACTGAGGCATTTATGTTGTTGTTGCTTTCATGAAGATTTCAAGAATGACCCCATGCCATTCATATGTATCACGACTCATTCGTCTTTACTTCTGCATGCTTTTACACTTCTCAAGTGCAAAGTTTTTAAACACCATTTCTTTTGATGACAGCGTGTACATGCAAGTCTAACTTAAATTTCTAAATGCACCTTTCATGCAGGCCATACTCGACTTCCACTTAGTATATGATAATGTTGCAAATCTCTTGTGCAAGTTAATATCGAGCCTCAGAACACACATTTCGTAGAATTCATGTGCACTTCTGCACATATGGATTGGACTTGACTTCAATGATACTAAGCATCACCATAGTTACCCAGTCTTAGTCATATCATCAATGACCGCTGCGGACAAAAACATACCTATGGTTTTTCTTGTCTTTCCCCTTAGCCAAAATCAGCTAGTACTAATTAATGATTTTGCAATCGATAAGAATGTCCGTTGTGGTTTATGATAAAATGAAGGTCTTTGGACACCCTAGTCTAAGCATTCTTATCCCCACATATATAAACCAGGTACAAGTATGAATCTAGTGCACATCTAGCATCAACGAAGAACTTAGCGGCAAATGTAAGACCGTGGTGTATCGGTTTTCCCCTAACTTCCGCTCTTTTTCTTCAAACTTTCAACAAGCTTTATACTAGACAAAAATTGACTATACAATTCTTATTTCATGGTATTGCATTACCCTAAAATGTTGTTTCCATACCACACTTAGCATTACCACCAATGTATATGCTTTAAGAAAGAGATTAACCTTCCATAATTCTGGATATCTTGAGAGAGCCATCGTTCTATCTCATATAAAACATACTCCCTCTCATTTGCCCTTACAAAAGCCAATAACAACTTTGAGTTCAGGAATTTTCGCAAAATTCCCATTACCCCTTGTAATGTATTTGATACTGATAAAACTCCAAAAATTTGCAAACCAAATGCTTAATTTTCGCATACTTGTGAGAACATGGACTTAAACACCTGAATTGCACCATAGTAGTCAGCAAACTCTTATGTTTTGAAAACCCTGTTTTCAATGCTTCTAGCATGTCCGTCTAACACTTTAGGCTGGAACTTGACATCTTGTCATAAAATTTTCATAGCATGTTGTTACATCAAGATTCACAGTTCATTCCAATTGATCGTTATTCACAAGACCAACTTCTTCTAGTCCTCATACTAACGAAACCAAAGCAATTCCTTACTGAACTAACAAACAAATAACACCAACATGAGTAAAAAGGGAGAAAAATCAAGCAAACTGTGTACCAAACACAGCTCCGATACCCTTACTCATACCCAAAAATGCACCTTGCAAATTTATGGCTTGAGTATCACCCCGATTGTATAGTGGTTTAGTGAATCAACTTCATTCACTTTCACTTCATCCTAGCATGCTTCCACCAAAGCACGCTCATGTCCAACTTATAATGCATCCCATAATGCATTAGAGGCCTTGCCATGAATCAAACTCACAAAATCAGCAGCACATGAACACAAAGATATAACGGACAATCCCATTTTATTGCATCAAAGGAAGATTATAAAATCCGTCCATCAATGGACTACAAAGGATAATCACCTTTTTGGTGATTGCCTAACTTGCACTAACTCTCAATGGTTCTACATACGAACTCAGTCTACTGAATTCTCGAACAACCGAGCTTATTTGATCCCTAGCCTATTTATACCACAAGAAACATGCCAAAATCGTGTGCCAAAACGTGCACATTGATAGGTGTCTAAAACACCTTAATTTATATCAATTGTTAATGTTTTCTTTGCTATTTGTTTTTTGTAAATTATGTATATTATAGTTGTTTATGAGTTTTTAGGTATTTTGGAGCTAGATGCGGAAAAAAGGAAAAAAATCACTGAATTAGAAACAATATAGCGAAAGGGTCAGTTTACAAGGAAGGTATCATGTGGATCTTAGCTATCGTTAAGGGGCTGTTATTGAGACTTCTTGTTTTGGTACACCCAGCTTGCTCGGGTGTATGCATCTGAATATGTTGGTAAAGAAAGAGAAAGACGTGAACTCTTATCAATCAAGTCTTTCAAAGGCATATCATGTTCGAAGGAAAGAAATTCTCATTCCTTTAATCAAAAACTATTTTCACCACTAACCTACATCGAGAAATCTTGAGAAGAAATATAGAAGAAATTCAGAGAGAAGAAGAAGACGTTGTTAGATTTAAAATTGCAGGTTTATAAGAGACTTGGGTTTGATTGAATCTGAGATGAGATCGGTGAGGATTAGAAAAAGAATAGGTGAATCGATGGGATTGTGTTGCTGCTACTTATAATGGGTCTGAGTTGCTAGAAATCAATGATTAAGAGAATATGGACAAGGGTTTTTTATGTTATTTTTGGAGGAAATAGACGATGGATTTGTTGGCAAAGACGAAATTGGGGTTCGATTGAATGAGAACCCAAATAGAAAATGGATTTTTGGTTGAGGAGAGAAATCAGGTAGTGATAGTAGTTAACAGGGTTGAATTTAAACACACATAAATAAGTTTTTTTTATTATGAATTATAACGCACAAGTAAATTATCCCTTCGAATGGGTTGAATTTCAACCCATTCAATAGGGTTAAATCCCATCACGCCAGAAACAATGAAACAATGAGTTTACGAATTAACTGCAGGGAAGGAGCTGTGGAAGGGCCTGAGAGTGGCCGGGAATATGCCAGAAACAATAGAACTCTGTAGGATTTTTAGTCCAGTGATTTGACTCACCGATCCAGATAAACTGATCAAATTCAATTGATTAAGACCTAGTCATCCGAGTCAGACTAGATGGCTCGGTAGATGACTCTTCCACTTGACTCATTGACCGTTAGAAGACCGTTAGATTTAATAGTGGCCTTTAGTTTGACTCCGACGGCCGGTGACAGTTTCCAATCACCTGAGATGTTTTTCCGGTGACTTTTCCTGCCGATTTCCGGTCACTTTTCTGGTCTCCGGCGACCAATTATGGACATAAACTTTAGTAGGTTATTTCTCACACATGGGCTTGGTGAACTACTTAGATTTGGACTTTTAAAGAGTTGACCTATTTTTGGAAACAAGGAGAGTTATAAAAGGAAAAGTCTTTTACACATATGGTATCCTCTACATACTTTTTATATCTGATTTTCGGGAGCAAGTAGCAAGATTCATTACTCTCTTTCAAGCATCTAGGGTTTTCCTTGGTTTTCATCTCTTTAATTCAATTTTATTTTGTGAACTCCATAGCTATGAGTAGCTAAATACATATTATTGGTTAAAGGATTTAAGTTGATTTCTCAAACATGATAATTATTCAATGAATTAGTTTTGTCTCCACTTTATCGTTTATGACTCATCGTCAATATTATCATTTGATATGAATGCTTGTTTAGTTGAGTCTGGAATCAATTGAGTTTGCCTTCATATCTAAAGCTAAATTAGGGTTTTCAATACGTAAAAGTTGACGAATTCTGATTTCAAGTAGTATAAGTGTGATTGTTGCTTGTAGTGATACATTCACATATGAATCATAACCTTTGTTAAATTGGATTAGTGCATTTTCCACGTTCAATTACATTGATTAACCTTATTTTACAAAACGTAATGCTTACGAAGAATTAAACTAGACTAGTGCTTTTACACGTTGGGTTGTTCTCTAGGTGAAATTCATTATTACATCTTTTATGTATGTGTGATGAACTTGGAAATTAGCGGGATATTCTTGAGATCATGGTATCTTAGAGCTTTTGATAAAAAGAGATCAAATTACAAATTCTAGTTATTGATATAAATACTTGTTTGTGAATGATACAATCCCTTGGCCAATATTCTCAACTCTTGATTACTTTCAATTATTCTTTCTTCTTTTAATTTAGTTTATTTTTGCTTTATAAAAATTAGAAATACCCCCCTTTGTTAGTTAAGAAATTGATATCGAATAACAATAATAGCCTCCTGTGGAACGAACACTTACTTACTCTAGCTTCATAATAAATCTTTTATAAGTGAGAAAGTGAATATAATTTTGACGTGGTACGACACACATCAAATTTTTTGGCGCCACTGCCGGGAAGGCATTGGATTGTTATTTTACTTTTGATTTCTTATTTCGGTTTCTAACTTAGTTTTTCTAGAATCTGTTTTTCAGGTACTGTTTCTTTGGTGACTGCTTAAAGAGGGAAGACCAAGTCCCATTGGTATACGTCTTCAATCAGGCACTTTACTAGAAGACTTCGTTCGAGCGGTGAACACTCCGCTTCCTCATTCATTGACAAGTGAATTCGTAGATTCAGACGTAGAGGAAGAACGTGAAGCAATGGGTGATCGTACACTCAAGGATTTAGCTTCTCACAAGATAGATACACAACAATGGTGTATTCAAACTACATAAACCTTTGAGATCAAGCCAGGGTTGATCCTTGAGATGCCCAAGTTTCATGGAATGACTAATGAGGATCCAAGTAAGCCTCTTATGGACTTTCATGCTGTAGTCATGGCCATGCTACCTGCTGAAACTGACTCAGATGGAGTCATGCTACGAGATTTTCCTTTCTCGTTAGACACTGCCAAGGACTGGTTGTACTATTTTCCTCCTTGTAGTGTCACAATATGGACCGATATGAAGAAACGTTTCTTAGAGAGATACCTTCCTGCATCAAAGACAACACAGACTCACAAAAAGATTTGTAGCATCAAGCAGATGGTAGGAGAGACATTGTATAAGTGCTGGAAACGTTACAAGAGATTGGTGGCCAGCTGTCCGCATCACCAATTCAGCGACTTAATGATAATTTAGTACTTCTATGAAGGTCTTCAACCAAGTGATATGAACCTCCTTGATGCTTCAGGTGGTGGAACATTGGTGAACAAGATGGTAACACATGCGAGAGAGTTGATAGAGAACATGGAAAAAAATTCTCAACAATTCTTACACCTTGGGTCGGAACTACTCGCAAGGAGAGTCAATAAAGTTATCAAAGTCATCGAACTCCGCTGATAAATGGGAAATATGGCAGCAATTATGCAACAAATTGCATCCACAGTGGTACCATCTTCTTCAAATATTGAAGATGGTAATGAACAAGTTAACGCCATCTTCCAAAATCAACAAAGAAGGTATGATCCTTATCCAACACTTACAATCTGAGATGAAGAGATCACCCCAACTTTAGTTATGCGAACAAGCAAGTTGCGGTTCAACCACCTTCTTTTGACAACCAAACGGGGTTCCAACAACAACAATTTCATCCAAGACAACAACCTCAAATTCAGAATTCAAGCTTGGAAAAAACGTTGAAAGCATTCATACAAAGGACCGATAATGCAATTAAAGACCTACAAACACAAGTTGGTTCTATGGCTAGTGAGTTGAATAAAATACAGTCACAAAATTATAGGAAACTCCTTTCTCAGCCTCTTGTTAACTCAAGAAAGAATGTTAATAATGTTACATTGAGAAGTGGTATACAACTTATGCAACCTGAAATTACTAGTACGGGCGATACTAAGACCCAAAAAGAGAAAATTTTGGAGGTAGAAAACGTTGATTTTTCCTAAATTCATGAGGTACCTAAATATAAACCCAAAACTCATGTTTTTACTTATGTTCCTCTTTTACCTTTCCCCCGCAGATTTGCTAAATCCAAGAAGGTGGAACAAGACATGGAGATTTTGGATATTTTTAAGAAGATACAAGTGAATAGTCCTCTCATAGATGCTATCAAGCAAGTTCCCAAATATGAAAGGTCTTTGAAGGACTTATGTACACAAAGACTCAT
Source organism: Papaver californicum (assembly GCA_023531435.1). Classification (NCBI taxonomy): domain Eukaryota; kingdom Viridiplantae; phylum Streptophyta; class Magnoliopsida; order Ranunculales; family Papaveraceae; genus Papaver; species Papaver californicum. The sequence goes on from JAJJMC010014853.1 coordinate 129,833, forward strand.
CGGTAATGAGGTAATGAGTATGGGGGAGAAGGCTTCACAAATCTTGCAAAAGAAACTCCCACTCAAATGTAGATATTCCGATAGTTTTGATATTCGCATTACTATTAATAACACTAAACTTGTAAAATCTATGCTAGACTTAGGAGCATCCGTTAATATTATGCCCGCATCAATTTATGAATCTCTGAATTTAGGTCTTCTTAAGAATACGGCTATTGTTTTGGAATTAGCCAATCGTTCTAATGTTTACCCTAAGGGTATTGTTGAGGATGTTCTTATGCAGGTTAATCAACTTGTATTTCCAGATAATTTTTGTTTGCTAGAGATGAATGATGGATCTTCGGATTCATCCATTTCGTTGTTGCTTGGGAGTCCCTTTATGAGAACTGCGAAACCCGTCATTGATGTTGATAAGGGAACACTAACTATGGAATTTGATGGAGAAAAAATACGTTTCAACATTTTTGAGACGATGTGATATCCTAGTGTATCAATTCTTGTTTTTCCATTGATGTTATTGATACTCTAGCGCAATAAATATTTGAATTGAATTGTTTAGATGCTCTAGAAACCCTTATCACTAAACCAATTGACAAGAATGTGGAGTGTGGTGATGAAATTGGGGAAACCCTTGGTGATCTTAATTCACCTCAAGAGGACCCAAATGATCATAATGTTTCTTTCATATCTTTACCAAAATCTAATGAAAATCTTGTACCCTCTATCTTGCAGGCGCCAAAACTAGAATTAAAAACTATCCCGGATCACTTAAAGTACTTGTATTTGGGTGAGAATGAAGAGTTACCGGTTATAGTTTCTAATGAGCTTACGGAACTGCAGGAACAAAGACTTCTTAGAGTGCTAAAAATTACAAGACAACTATAGGATGGACAATTACCGATATTGTGACATCCGAGAATTTCTTTAGGGCTTTGAGCCCTAACCCAACCCAATGAGAATGTCTTAAAAAATAGATTACCCCTTAGTAGTATTAGGGTGATTGGTTAGTAAAACCAATGGAGAAGTCTATAAAATTTCTAACATGTGTGCCACATGGAGGACATGAACAACTAGGGCATTTTTGTATTTTCAATGACCAAGCATAAATCCTGTTTTCCTTATAATTTTCACTATATTTTTACTTCTCATTCCATGTTTCATCCCTCCTCTCGATCCCCTTCTTTTCTCATCACTCCAAAACTACAGTGAATCTGTGAGTGAAGGAACAAAAATATTTGAGCGTTTGTTGTTTTAGATCTTCGTGTTGAAGTAGTATGGAGCTTCATGAACAAGGCTGAAAACGGGTAACCTTGATGTGGAAGAGGTAGGGGATTCTTTTTTTTTAAACTATGAATTTCAATTCCATAAATTAATATATTGGTGAATGTTTAATCAAATTTTGTTTGATGAATGTGTTTTGTAATACGATAAATTTGTGATGTTTTAAGTTAGCTTATGCTTGTTCTTCTCGATTTTGATTCTAGGGTTCATGAAACAAAATTGATGGAATCTTATGCAAAGTGTTTTACATAGTCTGTATGGAAACTCAGTTTTATCGTAAACGAAAGGTTCAAATTTCGGTACATACGGGACTGTTTGTAAAATGCATTTTGTTTTTTATTTTTGATGTATTGCAGGAACCCTTAAATATATTATTGCTTACTCTTCAAAATAGATCCAAGGATTTATAGATTTGAATTAGCTTTCGAGTGACATACCAGCGGCTTTTTTGCCTTGCTAATTGGCTTGAAAGCCAACCCGTTAGAAGGGAAATTTTTTGGCCCGTCACAGATATCAAGGGAATAATCCATGTTGTTTGTATGCATAGAATACTTCTTGAGGAGGGTGCAAAACCAACGAGGGAAGCTCAGCGCCGTTTGAACCCTCTGATGATGGAAGTAGAGAAGAAAGAGATTCTCAAGCTATTAGATGTGGGCGTTATCTACCCTATATCCGATAGTAAGTGGGTGAGCCCGGTACAAGTGGTACCAAAGAAATCAGGGGTTATAGTGGTGTAAAATAATAAGAATAAACTTGTTCCAACTCGTGTGCAAACCGGTTGGAGAGTTTGTATAGATTACCAGAAATTGAATGAAACCAATAGAAAAGATCACTTTCCCTTACCTTTTATGGATCAAATGTTAGAGCGTTTATCTGGAAACTCTTACTATTGTTTTCTTGATGGCTATTCAGGTTATAATCAGATTGTGATAGTGCAAGAGGATTAAGAGAAAACCACTTTTACATGCCCGTTCGGCACTTTTTCCTATATACGGATGCCATTTGGTTTGTGTAACGTTCCCGCTACTTTTCAAAGGTATATGGTAGGTATCTTTCATATTATGTTGAGAATATTATCGAAGTATTCATGGACGACTTTAGTGTCTTTGGTGATTCCGACCTATTATTAAACAATCATTCATTAATCCTTGGACGATGTGTTGAAACAAACATTGTTCTTGATTGGGAGAAATGTGATAGACACATTTTTATGTCTAAATTGTTCTCAATTCTCTATATTACTAGTGCTCGATTATGTACTTATTGGGGTATTTTATGTGTTTGTAGGTATTTTTGAGAAATAAATATTTGTGAAAAAATTGGCTCAACAAGTGATAAAGGAACCCATAAATTACTAAATGCACCTAGGTTGGTTGATAAATGCACCCCACTTCTGGATAAAGGCACCTCATTTTTTTGGTTCAAAAAGAGAAAAGTGGCGGGAAACAATTGTTTTGCATGAAGAGTTCCTGATTTGGTTGAAATCAATTTTTAATGGATTTAAAGAGTTGTTGGACATCACAACATGAAAAAAAGACTAATACACGTAAATTACAAGATTTCAAAGACGGGAAAATGGGTGGAAATCCGTGTTACAACGGGAAAAAGAATTCTCATCTAATTTGGATTGATACAGGATAAGAGTTTTGTTTTGGATTGTATTTTGGGTCCCTATCGAGTTAAGAGGAGTTGTTAGGGTTTACTAAACCTATAAATAACAAAGAGGAGGAATACAAAATGAAGTGGGGAGGCTCGGGAAGAAAACATAAAAAAGAAAAGAAACTGCTGCTGCTGAATGTGAAGAACATGGATACAACAACAGTTCTTTCAACCCATCTACAATGGATATCTTCATCTTTGCAACATATATCTTCATCTGCAACGGTTTTGCAACCCATCTGCAACAAATATCTTATCATCTGTAATGTTTATTTTTCAGTCGAAAACACTTTTCTTCTTTAACAGTGAGAACAATGGTTTGCAACGCCATTATACCGTTGTGAACCATCTGTGTTATTATTTTTCATCTTTCAAACACTTTTTGAGTTATGTAACAATTTTTTGAGGATGTTTTGAGCAAGATGGGCTAAATCCAACCATTAGGACAATGTAGGAAGCCATTTTTCATGAATGTATGGTAACTATTTTTGATTCTTTATGACTTTTGATTTGATTTTTAATTTATATGTTATTTTTCTTAATTAGTTGTGATTTTGTTTGATGGTGTATGCTGGGACTTAATAGCTTTTGATGCACCATGCTAATGATTTACAGTTAATGTTTTAGAAATCTACTTTTGACAAAGAAACAAAGTCAGTAAAAAAGCTATAGTTGTTACATAATCATTGTAGAAATCAATCAGAAGTGATTTTGGTGGAATCCTGAGTTCCAGTTCTTCCCAATATTGTTAAAATCTTTTACTTATTTTCTAGTTTAATTCAAAATTAGGTTTAAAACGAATCTTCACAAGTCTCAACGAACGAACACATTTTTACCACTTTTCTCAAACAATCGAGTTTTTGGAGCCGCTGTCGGGGACTTGTTTTTAGATTTGTTTTTAGTTTAGTTAGTTTAATTAGATTTTTTTTTATTTGTTCTATTTTACGTTTTTGGGTATTTTTCTTTGTATTACAAGTTTCGGATCAAAAATAAATTGGAGCCAAAAATTATATTGATTGATTAAAGACTTGGAGTCAAAGATAAATTGAAAAGAAAGGAAAAAGAAGACATTTTTTTTAGTTAATTTTAATTTTATTTTAATTTTAATTTTATTTATTTTTATTTTTAGAAAATTGTAAAGGAAATCTTTTATTATTTTTGTAATTTTTCTTTTATTTTCGGGTTTTTTCTTTGGACTTGGACTTTATTTTTTAGGAATTTTAGATATTATTATTTTTTAATACCTACAGAAGGGTATTATTGAATATAAATTGCAACAGGGAAGGACGACACCATTTTGTTGTGATATATCAACACAACTACGTTGATGTAGGATTCCCTTTTGGGCATACCATGATTGGATTTCTTTAGAAAGAAATTCAGTACCATTATTGGACTGAATAAATTGAAGTTGTGGTATAAATATATTTCCATTACCTGAGTGTAGAGTGGAGATTTTAGAACCAAATTGAGTTTGTATTATGTTAAAAAAATAAACCAAATACTTTTGTGTGTCTCATTTAGTGGTCATCAAATATAACCAGGTGCATCACGTAAAATCATCAATAATAATTAGAAAGTAGCGTGCACCAGAGTGAGAAGAAATTGTAAATGGACCCCAAATATCACCACGTACGAGCTCAAAGGCACGAGTAGTAGAACTGGTACGTTTATTAAATTTTAAACGAGATTGTTTTGCCTGAGGGCATACATCGCAAGAATAATTCATAGAAGGCTTAATATAAGGATAAGTCTTACATAAAAAATTAAATATAGGATCTGATGGATGACCTAAGCGCCAATGCCATAAATCAAAATTATTCAATATTAATAATGAAATAGCAGTACTAGTTGTTGAGCATATGTAGTAGAGGCCACTTTGGCTTTACCCTGACGAATCTACAATTTCGTTGAAGGTACCTGAAATACACATTGACGTTTATAAAAAACAACAACACAATGGATAGATGATGTCAATTGAGAGATTAACTAGAGATTAAACTTAAAATAAGGTATGTAGAAAACATCATATATTTGAAACTTTAGAGAGAAAGTTACAGTTCCAATATGAGTGACTAGATGATTTTCACTATTAGGTAACTGAACATATACATTGTTAGGATCCAGTTTATATGTCAAAAATAAAGATATGGAAGACCATATATGTTTTGATGCACCGATATCAATAATACAAGTGGATGGGAGAACAATACGTACTAGATTGGCAGTTGGAACGGGCTAAGCATCCGTTGGAGGATCCACAAGAGGAGACATAATCCTATCATATTGATCTTGTGTCATGCCAAGGATTGTAACATGCAAGTTAGGTCCATTTGACGACGAAGAAATAACATTTTCATCTTTTGCTTTTGTTAAAAAACTATGGAGCTTGTAGCAAGTCTGTTGAGTATGGCCTACACGACCATATTAGTCGCAAGTTCGACGAGGACGCTTATGATTCTGGCCCGTACGAGATTGATGACGACCATCATTTCGAGATACATTCAAAGGAGATGAATCTACTATAAGAGTAGTGGAGTGGTTGAGTTCTTGTTGTTGCTCCTCCTGTCGAACAAGAGAATTGATCTTAGAGGTATTAGGAAATGGTTCCCTCAATAATATTTGGTTGTGGATAGTAGAGAATCGGTCATGAAGACCTTGTAAAAACTCCATCCCCTAATCTTGGTGGAGACGGTCTATTGTGGATTTGGCATTTCCACAAATACACGGAGATATGACAGTAGGAGATTGCAACTCATCCCATAATGATTTCAACTGAGTAAAGTGAGAAGATACAATCAAACCTTCTTGTTTTAGTTGTGAGATAGCACGTTTAAGCTGGAATATCTTTGGAGCCGACAAATAACAAAAACGAGTAAGCAAATCATTCCATGTGTCATGAGAAGTGGCTGTATAAAGGATGTTGTTGCGAATATCAGAAGCAACAGAGTGAAGGAGCCAACTACTAACAAGATCATTTGAGCGTTCCTAATCACCAACATCCTTAGGATCAACAGCATCTGATGATGGTTTGACGAGAGCTCCATCCACAAAACCTAATTTGTTCTTTGCTTGTAGAGCCATGGTGATTGCTCGAATCCATGTCCCATAGTTATCACTAGATAAAATAGAGGTTACAAGAGCAGTTGAAGGGTTATCAGAATGATGAAAAAAATAAGGATTGACAGTGTTCATGGCAGTGTTCATGTTTCAACTGTATTCATAACATGAGAACCCATGAAAAAGAAAAGTAAAAATGGAACAAAAGATAAACTAGAAGACAAGGATGGTATAATCAATCTAAAAAACCTAGATAAACGATACCATATGAAATCTAAGATGACAAAGATCAATTGTTGTTCACTGTATATGAAAACAATGGTAAAGAGTTTCATTATATAGAGAAGGATATTGCATTATAATTTACAATTAAGAGAATGACTCTAATCTAGGAGTAACTCATGCAATTACATCAATCACCCATATACAAAATATAATTGAGAAAAGAAAGAAGAATAAGTCTTGAAACTAAATAAGGAATGAAATAACTGGCATATCAATTACGGATTGATATGCTCTGACTTTATAATTGTGTAATACTTTCCGTTACTAAGAGATGTAGGGATGTAACTGCAACTAAATATCTTGGAGGGTTTATTCGGTCTCAACTACATTTCATTCTGAAGTTTTATAGTAGACTAGTGTTTAAACGGTTTAATAAAATATGTGTTTAAATATGGACTAGGTCTTGTGGGGTTTTTCTGTTGGATTATAATTTTTTTCGTTAACTAATTTTCTGGTGTGTGGCATTACTTACTTTTCATATTATATTTTTTTTTAATTGATAAAATTAAAATATTCGTAAAGTTGTATGTTAGGGAATTCTAGATTTTAAATAAAAATTTCAAAAGATTTGTTTTTTTTAACGAGTACCAATCTTGAAACATAAATCTAATTCAGGTTATACTTGGATATTGTTTTTTTTTGAGATCGTCCAAGTATTTTTCATATAGGTCCTGAATCAAAGAGTTGGTGGTGTATCAGTACCTCCTCTTTTTCACCCTTAACCATGGGTGTGTGCTTAATGTTGTGTTTTATAAGCTAGAACCTGCACCGATCTAGATGCCATCGGATTTCAAAAACTGCATCGATCGCATCCGATTCAATTATGAACGGCTACAAAAAGGCGGATGAGTCGGGTCAGGTTCACGGTTTGATTGAGAAAGTTGATAATGGGCTTGGGCTGGATGGAACTTATGGATTTGTTGCGCACTTGAGAGCTAGGTTTTTACTTTTTACTCCAAAAAGTGAGGTCCGGGGGAAGTTCATTCTCCGGTTTAAGCAAGGTGACTCTTCATCTTCTTCTTCATCTTCTTCTTTTCTCTTTTCTTATATATGTTTTGATTTTGATTTTAGTTTGTAATAACAAGTAAATAATTATGTTGTTGGTGGTATTTGGGGTTTTAAAATGTCAATTATGTTGACTGGCCTATGAAACTGTTGAAAGCAGGAGACCCGATCACTGTGTCAGCTGGTTGGAGACGTTACCAGACAATACCTATCTATGCCACGGAATTAGACAGTGAACAGCATAAAATTTGAAATTACATTCCCCAATATGAGCACTGTCTTGCGATGTTTTGGGGGCCTCTTGCGATGTTTTGAAATTGGTGTATTCCATCTCAACTTGATACTTGTATAATTTTTATCACAAGAGTATTTCATTATTGTAAGTTAAAGAACCAACCATATGTCTAAGATCATACACACTGTCCTTGATTCCAGAAATCATCTGGGCAAAGATTAGCAAAGACGAAAACTAATGCATTTTGAGAGTCTTTATAATCTATTTTAGGATTAAGTGGACATGAGTCCTTTATAACTGTGGCATACGTTATTACCTCTACCCTTCCGAATAGTTATATATATATGTATGTATATTTTGCGACTCTTTGGTGAATTTGCTCTTATCTTGTATTCTTATTGTTTGCTGAAAGGTTTGCATTTTGAATCAGGAAGCGTTTCGGATAACAGCAACAGCTATCGTTCTTAACTCTTAAGTATCACTCGAAGATAGTGAAGGAAAGCAAGCGGGAAGGGAAACCTCATAAAATCCTTGAGGAGGACTGCTCTTATTAACTTTACACCAGATACTGATGTTGCTAAATTTATAGGTGCAACTATTCGGACTAGCTAAGACTCATATTCGGGGGAAAGTTAATGAGGTTTGTGCTAAGTTTAGAAACAAAATCCTCACTTCTGTATCTGGTCTTCCATGTTGAATATAGTTCTCTGATTGTATCTAGATTATAGAACCACCGATTGGAATGCATTTGCTTTTGTGATACTAGAGTTCATGAAAGGGTCATTCCTACACAAAGTCAAATGTATACTGTATCGTTTTTATGTTTTCTGCAGCTGTCTGGCATGTTAGAGTTGCGCAGGAACTGTTTCTTTAAGTGAATGTCTTAATTGTATACCCTCTTTAGTTGGTCTATTTTTGTTGTGTCGGTAGCTGCAGCATTTCAGGGAACTTCGTTCTTTGAGTTTCTAATGTCATGGTTATTGGGCAGGCGACAAAAAGAGAGGGGATTGCTAGATGCACATTTGAGAGAAGAATTGATAGGAGTGATACTGTTTTCATGCGTGTGTTGCGTCAAGTTGAGGCTTCTCCTGTCTTCCTCTACCCATTGGCCGTGCTGGAACCACATATGACTATATTGTTCCTGTTAACAAGGATTCACTTAAAAATGTTATTTGCTAATCTGAACTTAGATGGTTAAAGTTTACTGGTTACAGAGTTTTCCACGCCCACCTCTGACTTCTCTTTGGTCCAAAATTTCAGGAAGACCCTGCTCACAGGCGGCTTAGACTTGAACAACGACGTGGTGTGACGTTCCCTGATGAGGATCCTAGCTCCTAGTCATTTTTAAAGTATTTAATGTTGCAGTATATGGTACGAGCTTCTGAGCTGTTTCTGGTCCTTCCCAGAATCGTCTGTCTGATTTTCATCTATCCTCTTAGCACAATACCAAGTATTGTTTAAGAATTTTGTCCATGTCTTTATCGTTTTACTTGTATCGATGGCTAGTGATGTTGCCTCTGCAAGATCGCAGCTGATTCAGCTGATTTGGTCTTCATTCTGCAGATTGAAAATGTGCGAAGGGAAACTGTGGTGGTGATGTCTCAGGAAATACGAGGAGCATTGACGATGAAAAGAAAGAGAGGAGCACGAGAAAGAAAGAAAGAAGATTGGACGAACGGTTACATTTTAACTTTTAATGGCCTCTGATTCAAAAAAAGTGAGTGTAACAAATTTAACAAGCTCTTACTGAAGTGAATACATATTTGTGATCTTACAAGGAAGGATATATATTTAATAGCCAGTTGACTATCCATCTGAAGACATTAAACATAGAAATCTAGGTCTGTTGATCAGTGGATGTTATTTTGGTTTTTCCCTATAACTATTAAACCGTTCATATTATGAGCTTGCCCAGTTGAGGAGTTTTTTTCACAAAATATTTGGTGTTAGCACAAAGACAGTCAAAATAAAATGTGGCCATGGTACTACTGAAGTTCGAATTAGGGGCACATGTCCTCCCTAATTAATTGCTTGCAGGATCATCTTTACTCAGGGCAACGTTCAGTGCAAACCAAAAAGGGGGTGATTCACAGGATATATGCATGGCTCAGGAATTGAAGATATCAACAACTCCATCTATGCTAATCCTCCAATAAATTAGGGGAAGCTACTAATAATATTACCTAGCTTTGATGTTTTTGGACAGTTTCTTCTTCTTTTTCCTCACACCTTTTGGGGTTTTAGTCTTGCGAGCTTCTCTCTTCTCTTCTTTCACTTTCTTCTTGTTCTCTTTTCGAGCTGCTTTTTTATCTGCAGGGAGTGCCTCCTGTGTACTGTCCTTCTTCCTAGTATCGTATGGCTCTAGTCTTTTTGATTCACTAGAATCATCATCGTCCTCCTCCCTGCCAACTTCATCTGTTCCAGATTCGGTTCCAATGTTGATGGAGTGGTTTGTCTGTTTGGTAGAGGTATTATTTGTGTCCGATTCCTTTGGATGATTTAGTAACTGCTTTTGAGGTATCATATATAGCAAACCTATGGTGTGCTGGCAAGTTGTGATCCTGTCGACATCCTCCTCGGCTTCCTTCACATGATCAAGCGCCCTTAAGGTTTTCGAATTTTCAGATAAGCTTGAGAAGGATCTTGACGCAAGATTATTTACCTTCACAGAAGCCCAGTCTGCAGCCCTATCCTCCACGGGAAACACATCTCCCCTAGCCAACAGTCTCCATTGAACCTATAACCATTGTAAATACAGTAATTACACATTTAGGGGGTCAGAGAATAATAATATGGATGATGGAGCATCAAACCTCTTCTAAATAAGAATCCACAGATTCATCAGTAATAGATGAATCCACCATAAAATCTAACAGCTCTTGCATAGGCATAACTCCCACACCATTCTTTTTGAAAAAATCCTTCAAAACACCAACATCAGCTCTTGTTTAAAGATAAAATCTAAGGAAACAATAGGTGCAGAATGGTATCCTAAACCAACTTACAGAAACATGAGTGCAATCCTCAAGTAAGAAGTCTAAGGCAAGAGGGTGGTCAAGGTCCACAGATTGGGAAACATCAATAGTGTGCAAGTTACCCTGCAAATTCAAAAGGAAAACACAAAAAGTAGCTTGATGATTTAAAAAAATAAAATAAAAAAATCCAATGCAAAGATAGGCCATTGGACTCACCTTGTAATAGAGTATATTATATTCGCTTAAGTCTCCATGCACCAGTTTACACTTTTGGTATAAATTTTGCATCACCGTAATCATCTATCATTCAAAAAGCAATACAAACTCATTTTTACATCATCTTTGGTAGCATTAAGAATAACAACAAAAACAGTCAAATGCAAACATTAAAAGTTCGCTTGGTTTTTGTCAAATTTGTACGTTGGTGCATTTCGACGAGCAGGAATCTTTCTACAATTTACAAGAATGTAGACACACCTGTACATAACATTCACGCATCTTGTCTTTGGATAGATTTGCATCCTTGAGACGAGGAGCAGCCCACCTTGATTTTCCTGTAAAAAAATATTTCTTCAAACCAAAGCTCCAGAAAAGTTTAAACAGTTCGAGGAGACAAGATTCATATGCAGTTGGTGGTATTTACATAAGCTGAACAAAGGTCTCTATGCACTGATTTTGACACTTCGACTAATCAAAGAGGATTGAAGAATGTTTACCACCCACGGACTTCAATAAGGTATTACCCAACTCAGATGGAATCTAAGAGGAGAACACACCTATAAATTCCATGACCAAAACATGAAGCCTCAAAAGTATCGGAGTTGGGCACCTGATCCCTGCTGCCTTTAGCCTGAATTCTGAACATAGGGAGCTTTAACAAGTAACATCACAAATGCTAAACTCTGATCACATATTACAGAGACAAATTTTTATTTTTCCTATTAAGTATGCTGTATTAGGCTTCACAGTTACAATTCTCAAGAGATCAAGTTTGTACGTTGTAACTCAATATTTCCAGTCAAGGCAAAGTAAAACTGACTAAATACCATCTTTGAGAGAACATAGAAAGTGCATCTATCCAACAACCATAAAGCAGCGAATGTGACAGTGGAAATTTAGTGAGTGTCGAAAAAGTACAAAAGAAACAAAAAGAGATGCCAGGGCTGGTTTACATCATAAGGTTCCTCATTTCTTTTTCTGCCCAAGTGTTAACCATTTTCCTAGGATTGTGCTTGCAGTATCCATGCCTAAAACGATAATCTCCTTGTATATAACGATCCCTATCCCTGAAGCGCCAACATCATCATACTTTTCTTATCACCATCTCATAAATGAACAAAGAAATTGCAGGTAAGTAAACAAATAATAATATTTGGTTACTCTTTACGTCAAATTTCAAACAAATATCTTCAATTTTATGAAATTTTTGGGCTGGAATTTTTATTTTTTATTTTTCTTTTGACAAATCAGTCTTCTATTATAGTTGAATCTTGTATTACTAGGTATTACTTGTGGCATAGTCATGATTAGTGAGTGGACAGACTTACTTGAATCCTAGAACTGAAGTTTTATAGACCTTTACTGCAAATTCTTGACCATCATCTTTTGTCGCATGATAAACATTGGCCTGTAAATAAGAGGGACGGATGATTTGACAAGAAGAAGAACTTCATGGAGAATATCAGAAAAAGGAAATGTCTGGTAAGTTCATAGTATAAGACACATACTTCTTTCCCAGTAGAAATGCAACCATTTATGTCATCAAATATAGCACGATTCAGTATTTTGAACAACACCATACGAGTTCTTGGATCAATAGCCTGAGATCTCAACATACGCTAAAAGAGTTAAGCGTACAAATCAAGTTGAATCTTCAGGGTATATACTGTATATCGATGACGTTCTTTCAATAGCGAATAGTAAATTTCAATATGGCAAAACAACACAAAACAGTAGAATTACATTAAACAAATTAATGCATTAACCTGTTCAACTGAAGCGCGGTCTCTTTTGTCAGTGGTTCTAATTTTACCAATGGCCGTCACCCGGAGACTTTGACGAATAGCAGCTGTTACAGAATTGGGCATGCTCATATTCTCCTGCCCTTCCCACTCCTACACTCGCAAATTATGAACAAAACAGTAGATTATTAGTATAATTTCAAGGAAATAAACACTATGTTGTAAAAAAATACACACCCACTGGAAAATAACTAATAAAAATCTAACCTTTTTTCCTTTTACAATGTTGAAATCGTTAAATAATATAAGCCTATTTGCTAAATTTTCAATCCCCAATTAGCCAAAAAAACGAATTATCTTTATTCATCATCCAAACTTTGTTCATCAAGTTCCCTAAAAAACAATGTTTTAGGGGGGTGGGAGATTTGAGTAGTACCTCTAATGGGAAAGGTCGAAGATGGGTAGTAAACTTGTGGTTTCGATTAGAGATAGGTTGAAAAGGTCTTGATAGATGAGCTCCATTGGAATTAGGTCGTCTAGAATACAGATGAACAGCAGCAGCTCCACCATCTTTAAAGTAATCTAACCAATCTAAAGCTTCTCCAATTTCATCATTATCTGATGTTGACAATGAAACTTCTTCTTCTTATTAATGGTGATTCATCTTCTGGGGATGATTTTTCTTCTTCAATTAGAGAACCCATTTAGGGTTGCTGCTTAAGTTTAGGGTTTTTCAAGTAAATATACAGCAGCTAGCTTCTTTTATAAACGAGAACAGAGGATACGGGGTGAAAAAACGGCCTGCTATCAAATATTTCTGAGTGTTATGCTAGAACACCCGGCACACGCTTTTGCGCGGATAGTTTAGTTTCAAAATGCAATCCGAAGTGGCAAATGCTCAAAACAAGTTTCCACCTTTCTTGGTGAAAATCAAGTTGGGGTTATCAGGGTGGGGTTTGACTTAGTTGTAATAGTGATTCTTGACGGACCCGCTCTTTGAGATTATTTAAAAACTGCCCCTGTTAGGAGTAGGCTCCTCCTATTTGAAATTACCAGGGGATCATATCTAGGCCCCTTCATTTTACCATGGTAGGATTTCGCCACAGTTCGCAACAAATATAAGAGTTGCTAATTTTCGAGGTCCAAATTTAATGTTCACTTAGAACATTATCAGACGGACGATTTTTTTTCCTAAAATCTATCCAGCGGCCCATATATTTTGCGACGCATATAATTTGAAGGGGAACAAATTTTTGTCACATTTTGGGGCATATTTTCTATATAAAATAGTTTCAGCTACGGTGTTTTTGCCACAGTCATTTTGCAATAGAAATAGTGTTACTAAGCCACGTGGAATATTGGGTCAAGTGTCTATGCATGAAAATGTAAGGACCACATCAGCATGTATATTTCTGTTTCTAAACATCTGGAACAATCTTTTGTGCCACAAATTAGCAACAGATATAAGAGTTGCTAATGGTGGAAGACCAAGATTTAATTTTATTTAAGGGCTATCATTTTTATGGAATCTATCCAAGGGCTATCATTTTTTAAGTCATCCCATCTGACGGTCCAGATGGGCTCAAAGTCGAAATCAAATTTTTTGGCAGTGTTCAACTTCCTTATTGTTTTTAAAAAGTAGATAGATAAACCAAGATCCACTTCCTAGCCCCAACTGTAATTTTTTCTTTTATCTTCAACCTCCACATATGATGGGCACTTAAATAATATTTATTTACCGCCTAATTTATATTTGCTAGTACTTATAATTGTACTATTTTTATTGTTTTTATGTTTTTATAGGTAGTGTACATAAAATCCGAAGTTACAAATAAATATGGCTAAACGGGCTAAATTTCTTGTGTACAATACTGACTTAAGGTGTTGGGTTAGAAGTCTGGATGTGTCAAAGTAAGTGAGGTTAGGTGTGGCTCGGTTGAATGTGTGAGCATGGAGTGCGGTGAGAAAAGAAAAGCAGACATAGAAGAGTTGAAAGTGGGGTTGGTTATGTTCCTTGTTTTGGAGTGTGGGTCTGACAATGTATTACATGAGAAGAGATATCCACGTGATTGTAAAGAAGAATAAGGTGGTGATTAGTCTTGAAGAAATGGAGAGAGAAGTCTCATCTCTCTCACGTACGGAAATTGAAAAGAGAAGTAGAAGGCTAAGGCTAGGTAGGAAAGTTGAGGAGCAGGTGGGGTCCTCTGGTTTGGTTGAGGCCTGAATTAGAGTGAGGTGTACGTGTCATACACAATACGTGGGAGAGGAGTATAAAAAGTTAACGAGTAAAAAGAAAGATGTGAGAGGCATAGAAAGAAGGAATCGTGTTAGGTCTAATTCCTATTACTTTGGATGGATTATTCGTAACTGTATATTTACAATACATACGCGGTAATCAGTTGGACCTTTGATTAAGTAACATCAGTGGGACCGGTTAGCACGTGGGAGAGTGATGGAGCTGTTAGATTTTTTTTAGGAGTGAAAAGAGAAAATGACAGACCAGGAAGGTGGATAGGCAGGGAGAAGGTGGGCGTAAAGACGGAAGGGAAGAAACCTTCTTCTGGGGTTTTGATTGGTTGGACGGAAAACGAAGCAGAGAAGCAACGACTATAAATCAAGAGTTTATGTCACCTTTCTATTTTTCTGTTAATTATTTTTATGGGTTTTGAGAAACCCATTATCATGTCTTGCTAGATTTTTGTGACTAGGGTTTTAGGTAGAAACCAATTTTAATTATGGAAAACTCATAAATAAATGATTTAATTGTTTAGTAATTTATCTTCATCGTTTGCTTGATTAATTATTGCATAAATAATGGAATTGATCATGTATGCTTTCCGTTTGATATGTCGTGCTGGGACTAGATTCTTTGACGGTGTATGCTCACAAATTGATATTTGATTCCTTGAAACTATATATTAGTTAGATAGCTCTAATGATTGTTTATGCTTCCAAATTGATATACCATGCTTAGTAAGATTTGATGGGATATACTTTTCGATTGATAAACAATTCTTTAGAAATTTCAACTTGAAAACGAAGGAAATTACAGTGGTGAAACAATTATTTTTGAGATTAGATGTGAGTTTAAAATATAAAATTGGTGAAACCCGAAAAACTTTAGTGCCCTCTCTACTTGATCACATTGTATATTTTCGCTAGTTTATTTTATTATTTTCTCGTTCATTTGTATTTCTGAAAATCTAAAAACATAAAAGTATCATCCTTGATTAGTCAATTAGGAATATTGATTAAATTATTTCCACCGCTCTTTGTGGGTTCGACCCATATTTTTCATTGTCTACTAGTTAGACACCGTGTGATTGCGGTATTTATAAATAGGGTATTCCGAATACCTATCAATATACATCGCCACCGCCTCTCTTTCTCATCACCTCTATTTTGCATACAGTCTCTTCGGTCTCTTCTGATTTTTTTCTCTTTGATTGTGGGTGGGATTTAGAAGATGAACTGGGCATGGATTTTGTAAATCATTGTGTAATGGGTTAAGATTTGATCATTTCTAAGTTCCCACCAATTATCATTCAGAAGAGATTAACTAAATAAACAAAGTATTATATTGCATGTCATTCTAGGTTGCACGGTTTGAAACATTGAGGATAATGTTAAATTTATGATTGGGGGGAGAGTTTCTAAAAATTGATGCCACTAAGAAACTCCAAAATTAAAAAAATTGTGAACAATTCAGGATGACACTAAACATTCTAGGTAGATGGAAATATAACTTTTTCTATAGGAATTGGTGTGCCCAGCTAAATGATCTATTCATATCTGGATGCACTTAGGTGTTAGAAATGACATGATAATTATTGAACAAGCTTATCTCAGATTCATCATAACCATATCACTTTCTGTTTTTATTTTTGCAATTTAAAGTTTCTCTAAGTGATTTGGTGGGGCCCTAGTATTTCCATAAGGTCGTAGCTCGGATGCATTAAAATTTTAATTTTGTCAAATTTTTTTTTTTTTGACACTTTGACAACAATATGTGTATGTTCTCCCTGTCTCCGTCGCCCAAGCAAGCGTGGAATGCAGGATCCATGGGAACTATCATGTAATCTTCTAAAAAAGAGCATGCACTTAGATTCAAAAGATTTAATCATGTAGTTGAAAAAAAAATATGAAAAAAATAAACATAAAAAAATAATTAAATTATGCATATAAATAATAATAATAAAAATATGAGCATCCGAGCCGGACTTTATATTAATCTTTTGGGAAAGAACGTTCACCTTAGTCAACATATGCACCATTCATCACTTCTATATCCATCTTCTAATCTATCCTTGTGTTTGAATTTGATTGATTCCGAGCAATGTGAATGTTAATAATTTTCATCCAGTTTTGGAACGTTTGATGATTATTTGAGTAGAGTTTTGCATTCTTATATGAATTTTAGTACGCTAAGTGCAAACTCGTGTAAAACAATTGGATTCATACAGGGTAATGATTCATATAGTCGAAGAATTTAGTATGCCAACTAAATATCTTGTGTAGTGTCTATCCTCAATCGTTCACATGTAACTAGGGTTTGGAGTATAAGTTTTGTGGGTACACCTCTTGTAAACCCTCACGAGACTATAACTCGTTTGATAGGGACACCTATGGGTTTAAAGGCTTATTACATATACTAAATGTAGTCGCGATTCCTGCGAAAGTGAGTTAGGATTTTATTTTATTCTTAGATTAGTTTTGCTCGAGGACTAGCAAAATATAGGCTTGGGTGGTATTTGAGGGGCACTTAACTCATATTTATTTACCTTCTAATTTATATTTGCTAGTACTTATAATTGTACTAATTTTTATTGTTTTTATGTTTTTATAGGTAGTGTACATAAAATCCGAAGTTACAAATAAACATGGAAAACGGGCTAAATTGCTCATGTACAATACTTGCTTAAGGTGTTGGGTTAGAAGTATGGACATATCAAAGAAAGTGAGGTTAGGTGTGGCTCGGTTCAAAGTGCGAGCATAAAGTGCGGTGAGAAAAGAAAAGCAGACATAGAAGAGTTGAAAGTAGGGTTGGTTATCTTCCTTGTTTTGGAGTGTGGGTCTGACAATGTATAACATGAGAAAAAAGATCCACATGATTTTAAAGAAGAGTGGGGTGGTGATTAGTCTGGAAGAAACAAAGAGAGAAGTATCAACTCTCTCACGCACGGAAATTGAAAAGATAAGTAGAAGGCTAAGGCTAGGTAGGAAAGTTGAGGAGCAGGTTGGGTCCTCTGGTTTGGTTGAGGCTTGACATTAACGTGAGGTGTACATGTCATACACAACATGTGGGAGAGAAGTATAAAAAGTGAACGAGTAAAAAGATAAATATGAGAGGCGCAGAAAGAATGTGGGATCGCTTAGCACGTGGGAGAGTGATGGAGCTGTTAGACTTTTTTTAGGAGTGAAAAGAGAAGTTGTAACGTGGCATAAATAGGGAGGTGAGATGAGGTATTAAAATAAAAGAATCAAAAGTGAGATAAGGAGGTTCTGGACAAAGAGAGATTGAAGGGTTGGCGACTGTATTCGTTTGTGGTTGGAGGCGCAAAGGAGAGTATATAGAGGAAACAAGGAATGGCAGACCAGGAGGTGGATAGGTAGAGAAAAGGTGGGCGTAAAGACATAAGGGAAGAAAACTTCTTCTGGGTGTCTGATTGGTTGGAAGGAAAACGAGGCAAAGAAGAAAAGAATATAAATCAAGGGTTTAATGTCACCTTTCTATTCTTCTGTTAATTATTTTTATGGGTTTTGAGAAACCCATTATCATGTCTTGCTAGATTTTTGTGACTAGGGTTTTAGGTACAAACCAATTTTGATTATGTAAAACACATGAATAAATGGTTGAAATGTTTAGTAATTTATCTTCATTGTTTGCTTGATTAATTATTGCATAAATAGTGGAATTTATCATATATGTTTTCCGTTTGATATGTCGTGCTGAAATTAGATTCTTTGACGGTGTATTCTCACAAATTGATATTTGATTCTTTGAAAACTATATATTGGTTAGATAGCTCTACTGATTGTATATGCTTTCAAATTGATATGCCATGCTTAGTAACATTTGATGGGATATAATTTTCGATTGATAAGCAATTATTTAGAAATTTCAACTTGAAAACGAAGGAAATTACAATGCTGAAACGATTATTTTTGAGATTAGATGTGAGTTTAAAATATCAAATTGGTGAAACCCGAAAACCCTTGTGCCCTATCTACTTGATCACATTGTATGTTTTATGTAGTTTATTTATTATTTTCTCGTTGATTTACATTTCCAAAAATCCAAAACCATAAAAGTATCATCCTTGATTAGTCAATTAGGAATATTCATTTCATTATTTTCACCGCTCCTTGTGAGTTCGACCCGTATTTTCCACTGTCTACTAGTTAGACACTGTGCAATTGTTGTCTTTATAAATAGGGTATTCCGAAAACCTATCAATATACATCGCCAACGCCTCTCTTTCTCATCACCTCTATTTTTCATACATTTTATTCGGTCTATTCTGTTTTTTGTCTCTTTGATTGTGGTTAGGATTTAGAAGATGAACTGGGCATGGATTTTATAAATCATTGTGTAATAAGTTAAGATTTGATCATTTTTAAGTTCCCACCAATTATTATTCAGAAGAGATTAAGTAAATAAACAAAGTATTTGTGTTGAACAAATGGGTTGACGGTTCAGATCAGTAAAGATCGTTTCCGATTGATCATATGATTCCTTTAAATTTTTTGCTACTTATGTTATATTTTCTTCTACTGTATTTTCAAATTTGGGTTTCTAGTGTTGCAGTTGATGAAAATTCCAGACCCTTTTAATAAGTAGTGCTTTGTTATGTTCACTACTTTTAATAATGCCAAGCCCACTTTCTGAGACTGGTTTGGATAATTTTTCCCAACCAAGAGGATGAAGTTTTATAACTGAGAAGTGATGTCCCTAGAAAAAATTTCTGGTTATACGGTCTATTTGTTTGTGCACATGGATGAAAAGAATTTGAGTTTGCATGAGGCGGTTAGAGGTAGGTGTTAGAGAAGTTTTAATGAGTACTACCCTGCAGCAAGCGTGAGGCATTTCTTCATTCATCCTTTCGCCTTCCTTGCTAGACTTTGGAGCAGCGTTTCGAAAATTTGTCGAGAAGATATTCCATGTTTGAACTGGACCCCTAAGTAGATAGGGGGTTTGAAGTTGTAGGCATTTCGAGTAATTGATGTATATTATCCACTTCAAGTTGGTCCAGCCTCGGATGGTGAATAATATTGGGTTTGGAAGTATTAATTATCCGTCTTGCAGAAGCACCGTATGAGTGAAGTAAATTCTTGAGGTGATTGCTTCTTTCTGTGGATGCTTTAAACGTAACTAGGAGATCGTCCGCATACATTATGTGCAAGATTGGTGGCGCTTTTTGACATATTCGAAGACCTCCAATGATCTTTTGGCTTTCTATATTTCCCAGGTTTGTGGATAAAATTTCCGCACATATTATGAAAATATAGGAAGATAGAGGATCTCTTTGTCTTATGCCTCTTGTTGGCATGATATATCCACGCAGAGTACCATTGATGTTTATTGAGTATGTGACTGTTGTGACATATATCATAATATAGTCCACAAAGGTTGATGGAAAACTTAGTTTTGTGAAGGCTGTTTTGATAAAGCCCCAATCCAAGCTATCATATGCCTTTTGGATATCAAACTTTAAGGTTATTTTTGGATCTTTGGTTCGGGTTGAAGTTTTGATATAGTGGAACAGCTCCCCGAAATTTATCTGTTATCATGAATTGATCTCCCGGGAGGAAGGCACTTTGGTAAGGTCTTATCAAAAATTGGAGAAGCCTCCAAATACAGTTGACTACTATTTTGGAAATGATTTTGTAGGTGACATTGCAAAGGTATATGGGTATGAATTGTGATAGCTGATAGACACATTTTAGTGTCTAAATTACACCTTAATTTCTAGTGAG